>JACEGR010007468.1:0-49034 GCA_014170235.1 Listronotus bonariensis
ACATGTTCTTTTTCTTTTTTACAAATGCTCAGGAAGGGGTGGGGAGGTCCACATAACGATATGCATTAAAAAGACAACAAAATTAAGCTTTTTTAACACGAATATACCTCCTTACTCATGCTAGGGGAAGCGGGGGAGGGGTTCCAACTCTCCATAAACACCTATGGATGGTACCTAAATAGGAAATGATTTTACCCACCATATAGAATTCATTTGTCTTCATTTTTTGAAGTTGGCAAAAAACAAAAGGGGGCTTCAAATATTTTCTATTTTCCTAAAATAAAATAGTAGTAGAGGGTGTTTTCTAATAGCGGTAAGAAAATCTAAGGGCGTATTCCCAAGCTAAATTATGAAAAAAATCATATAAAGATAGGTCCGAACATGCTTTGTTTCTAAGATATAGGGTGATAAACTTTAAAAATAATATTTTAATTTTAATAATATCTTAAATAGGCCTTATATAATTTTAATAAAACCTGGCTGTGGTATTTGTTGAAATAGAAAGTTAAATTAGCCCAAAACTAATTTTAATTAGTGATACCAGTGGTGTCATAGGACGCATCTAAGCTATTATTTCTAATTTTAGCGGTATTACTGTAACAAATTAAATATTATTTTGATAAATGCATAAATATGTACAAACTTATTACATAGAAACAGTATTTTTTGATTAAGAAAACAAATGGCCAAAATATCAAGGAATTATAATTCAACGGCCACGTCTTTTGTGGGACAAAAATATTACATTGGAAGAGCAGTCTGCTGATTGTCTTGTCTGTGGAACGAGCCATGAGGAGTAGCGTGACACGACATCTTGTTAGGACACAAGCGGCAGTAGGTAGTACCTTCTATCGCTAACAGATGGCGCTAATAGCACGTACAGGATAATCTCGTTGGTTCGAGAAAGTTTTGGTGTCTTCCACTCACTTCTAGATGGCAGTAACTGGAATATATAAGAAGGCTACTGGCGCAACCACAAGTCAGTTCCTGTGACACTGTTGTTAAATAAAATAGTGCGTACCTCCTTAAGACGTATTTGTGCGTGTTCAAGTTTAAAACATCTTTGTAACAGTATTTTGATTTGAATTGTTGCTTTTGTGTGTGATTCAGTAGTATGGAAAAGAAGCGAAAAATTGATAGTAAATGCAGAAAATTCAAAGATCAGTGGAACATTCAGTATTTCGTAATTGAGTCCAGTAACAAGGCGCTGTGTTTGATTTGCAATGAACGCATAGCCGTTCTCAAAAAATATAACATTAAACGTCATAATAAAACAAAACATTTTCAAAATTACTCAAAATATGTAGGAAGTTTGCGGACAGAAAAATTCTAAGCTATGAAGCGCTATTAAAATCGCAGCAATCTTCATTTACAAAACTCAAAACTGAACAAGAGGCTACAACTTGTGCCAGCTTTCGTGTGGCTCTTGAAATTGCATAACGTGGAAAACCATTCACCGATGGAGAAATGATCAAAGAATGCATGATTGCAGTAGCCGAAGAAATGTGACCTGAAAAGGTAAATTTATTAAAAACTGTCAGTATGTCAGCAAACACTGTGGCTCGAAGGCTAGAAAACATCGCTGAAAATATATCTCTCTTAACTGTTCGACAAAAATGGACATGTTGAGTGGTTTTCTTTGGCCTTCGATGAGTCAACGGATGTGTCAGATACTGCTCAGGTGTTGATTTATATTCGAGGAGTAGATAAAAGCTATGAAGTGCACGAAGAGCTTCTTGATATATATAGTATTCATGGCACAACTACTGGTACAGATATTTTTAAAGGAGTTGAAATGACCATTAATCAAAAGAACCTTCGATGGAAAAACTTGAAATGTCTTACAACTGATGGAGGCAAAAACATGAGTGGGAAAGATAAAGGAGTGGTCGCTCTTATGTCAAAGGCTGTAGAAAATGATGGTGGTTCAAAACCATTAGCCTTACATTCTATCATTCATCAACAGTCTTTGTGCGGAAAATGTTTCGATATATCTGACGTTCTGAAACCAGTCATACCAACTGTTAATTTTATGAGATCTTTTAGGCTGAATCACCGACAATTCTGGCAATTTATTGAAGAGATTGGAGAAAATGACTTACCTTATCATACTGCCGTACGCTGGCTTAGTTGTGGGAAAGTCCTTCATCGCTTTTTAGAACTTCGAGCAGTAATCGAAATTTTTTTAAATGAAAAGCATCGCCCTCTTACTGAATTACAAAACAACGCATGGCTGTGGAAGTTAGCATTCTATGTTGATTTTACAAAACATGTGAGCGAACTGAATTTGAGATTGCAAGGAGAAAATCAGCATCTTCCTGATTTAGACATTAATATCAAATAATTCCGGAAGAAATTGATAGGTACTGTTTCAATCACAACTACGAAGTAAATGTTGGTTACATTTTAAAAAATGTGAAATATTCAGCCACACTACTGAGACTGAGTTTCCTATCGATTTTGCAATCGAAACTGTGAGTTCTTTGAAGATAAATTTTGATACTCGATTCTCGGACTTTGATGCCATTGCGAATCAAATTAAAATTTTTAGAATACTTTTGATACTGACATTGAAACTCTATCCCCGTAACTTCAAATGGAAATGATTGATCTACAGTGCAGTGATATAATTAAGAACAAATATCAAAACTCATCTTTGTTGGAATTTTATAAGAGTCTTCCACTGACACAATTTGATAATTTGCATAAATTTGCTCGTGGGCTGTTTTCTGTTTTTAGTACTACTTATTTGTGTGAGAAATCCTTCTCCAAAATGAAGTACACAAAAAATGTTTACAGATCTAAATTTGGTTGGTGGATTGGTACAAGTAAAATTAGTCCACAACTACAAACTATTGTCAGTGGAAAATCTCAATTACATAAATCTCATTGGTATTTCATATGTCATTATGTTTGTTATTAGTTATGTGTTTATTTGGAATGTTAGTTGGATTCATTTCAATAATATGTACTGAAGTTAAATTTTCTGCATAATATACATGTCTGTGTTTATTTATCCAACTTATCACAAAACCAATAACAATAAGCCTACAACAATGTTATGAGTTAGCGGCTAACTGTTAGCCCAGGGCCATATCAATGTAGATATCATATTAATTATTATTTAACATAAACTAAATTTAATTAGCTATAAAAAATATTTGTTCTCTAAAAGGGGTTTTCAAGTATGCTAGCTCTCCGCGGGCCGGACAAAATATGTCCGCGGGCCGGATGTAGCCTTCGGGCCGTAGTTTGGAGACCCCTGATTTAGACCATACAAGACACATTAAGGCTTTTTTAAATGTGGTAGCTTCTTATTAGCAATTATGTTACAAGACCAACAAATACTTAATTAAACAACGTTTATATCTAGTCTAACAAATTTTACTAAAGAAAGTGTTTTAGAATTTTTTAGGTTTTTTAAAAATTTAACACCCTGTATCTGGAGAACAATTTGAGGACTCACGTTTATATAAACTGTTTTTTTCACCGAAATGGCTCGCCCTTAAATTTTCTTACCACCATTAAAAACACCCTGTTTTAGCCAATAAAAATGATACACATTAAAAAAAAAAAAAAGAGGAATCACAAATACTTATTATACTAAGTAGATACAAGCGATTAAAATAGCAAGAAATTAAACATTTAACTAAAAGAACTATGTACACACGCAACACTTGAACTAATCGGAACATTCCCCCAATCTCTTTATAAATAGAGCTAGTAGATAAAGACAGACAGTGACTACTTTTTCTTCTACTCACGAAATCTTGTCGAACAAATGAAACCACAACGAAGCCATTGGGTGAAAGATATTAGTCCGGTCAAAAATGGGTAACATAAGGACTTTTTTTTGCTTGTCAAAATTATTGTGCACTGATACACTAAGGAATATAGAGTTTTTGTAAGTAAGGACCTTTGGCCACCCCTAAAAATCTTCGGCCCCTTGGCCACTCCTAAAGTACTAAGCTGGCCACCGAAATTATGTCAGGCTGAGTAAAAAGTAAAGCGATTCTTCAACATTGAGTGCACCCTGATAATACGGTTTCTCATATTAAGCAGAAATTCTGACGTTATTTGATTCTGGTCCATATCAGAGCCTCCCACTCAGGGGCGTAGCTACCGCCGTATCAATGATACGGGGCCCCCAAATGTGGGTAACAAAAATTAGAAATAAGAAAAATGCTTTTGGAAAGTGGGGCCCCTTTTTTTATTTCTTCAAAAAAATTTTGGAGGCCCCCAAGTCAAAGTAAAGGCGTAAAGAAAAAAGTGTTTTTTTTCTATTGGGGCCCCCAAATGTGGGTAAGCAAAATTAAAAATAAGAAAAATAATGCTTTTGGAAAGTGGGGCCCTTTTTCTTTGTCTTCAAAAATTTTTTTGGAGGCTCCCCAACTCAAGTTAAAGGCGTGAAGAAAAAAAGTGTTTTTTGCTTTTTATTTCTCTTTTTTTGGGCCCCTGTAAGGACCGGAAAATGAGGTGGGGCCCCCAAATGTATGTTTAAGCAAAATTAGAAATTAAAAATATATATTTGGAAAGCGGGGTCCTTTATTTTTTTTTTTTTGGGACCCCTACTTATTGTGATACGGAGCCCCCAAGGCACGCTACGCCACTGCTCACGCTGGTTCTAAGCATATAACTAGGTATAATAGATTTTTCAGATTATTAAATTATAGTAGATTGGTCTTATATGTGTGAGATAAATTTGTATAAAATAAATTTTATTATTGTAATATATTAGTATAGATTAATAGAAACAACTAATTTGTATTGGTATTAAATAAGTGACGGTTTAAATATTAAGTTTATAAAATGGTAATAATATATTATAAGCTCGTAAATAAATACGTAATTTTTAACAGTTAGTCGTAAAATAACCCGATTTTATTAGCTCATGAAAGGCCGCAAATTTATTGCAAGAATTGATAAAATTGTGCACAGTGATTTGATATATTATATTATGTAAATAAAAAATACAATATTTGCCAAAAAGACCTAAATGATTAAATAATTTTTATTAAGTAAGGTAAAAAGATTTGTTTGAAATTTTCTCACCTTTGCATCAGCTGCCCCCTACCCCCTAGCTGGATAAAAAATTGTACCTAGATATAAGGGTTGGGAACTAATACTTTTTACTTAAGCGCGTTCATAAATTACGCAAGACATTTAGGGGAGAGAAGGGGGTCGAGGTGAATCTCACCAAATCTCACCATGGGGGAGGAGGGTCTGTACAAATATCACGTAATTTTCCTGCAGCTAGAAATAGAAAATTAATTTGAGGGCAGAACACCCAGGTAAATATGACGCAGTGTTACTTTTTGGGTGAAGGACTTTTTTTTGCTCTTCAATATTATTTTGGCTACCAAATCAATTTCGATTTGAAAAATGGTTGGTGCCTTTTGCATTCCATACATCTCACGTGAGCTTTGGGGATGGGGGGAGTGAAAAGATCTCACCAAATCTCACCAGGGGGAAAGGGAGGGTCCAAAAATGTGAAAAAACACCTCATGTAATTAATTATTTTTATTTTTTAGTATTCGAAGCAATATAGGGGTGTTTCCCAACTGCGGTACGAAGTTTCAAAGGTGAATCTTTATGTTATATTATGAAAAAAGTTTATATAAACGTATGTTCGGAGTAGCTTTATTTGTGAAATACAGAGCGTTAAACTGTAAACAGTCTTCATTTCAAAATTTAATTAAATATCCCTAAATCGATTTGGTTGAAATTTGGTACAGTTGTTAAAAGTCGTTAAGCTCTTAGTTACTTCTAGCTACATTATTATTATTGAGTTAGTTCTGGTTAGTTCTGAAGTGAATTGCTAAATTAAATTTACTTTAACTTAATCTAAAAATTATCAACAGACAGCCTAAAATAAAAACAAAAATAAAAATTAACCCTAAAATAAATTATCAAAATAACCACTTCCTGATAAATAATAAATAATAATTTTTTGGTTGTGGTTTTTATTTTTACTTTCTAGAATTTATAGTTCAAGTTGATGGGTGGAGGCTCAAGATTTAAAGAAAATACGTTTTCTATTTAGCTGACGTTTCGGAAAATTTATTTCCTTCTTCAGGGCACCAAAAAGACATCATTTTTATTTATAACATTAAGTATAAAATAGAGAATATGTTATTTTTGTTTAAATAACGAAAAAAAGAAAAACAAAACCTTTTTAAACAAAAAAAGGGAATAATTTTAGGATAGGTCTCAACCTAATAGTTGGGTTTATAACTAAAATGTTAAAATTAAAGAATTTAAAATTTAAAATTTTTTAAAACGGTTATGACAATACATTACAAATTAAGGTATTAAAATACGTTAAAAAACGTCAAGCACCAAAAAAACTATCAAATAAGAAAAAAGGGACTTACATTAGAATTGATTTTCGGTGTTAAAAATATATTTTAAAAATTCACAAGGAACCATCTCTTTATAAGCCTAGTTTACACCGGGAGGACCAAATTTTTAGTTCGAGGTCTAAATGACGTCACGCGTACTTTATTCACGGTGTAAACACTTGAGTATTAAAATTTGCTACTCCAATTCAGTCCGTCTCAAATCGGCGTGACCAAATATGATTTTCTTTGGTGTAAACACGTCGGACTTTTTTAGTGGACCAAAATGACAGCCTTGATCTTTGACAGGGCGCATTTTGACGAAAAGGACGTTGAATTTCGGTATTCCCCTAATAATTTTGTTGTTTGTTTATATTTTTTAAAATTTTGTTGATATTTAACCAAAACTTTTTTAAATTTTGTCAAATGGAATTTAAAAGAAATACAGTTTTAAAAGATAAAAACGAGGTAGGTTCTGGTCATATGCTCAGCTGTCATTTTGGTACTAGGATTAAACGTGAATTATATTGATCCATAAACTAAGTAGGTATAAACACTAGTGAACTAACAAAAATAAGTCCTGGGTTTAGTCCACGGATCTAATTGGTCCTCGCGGTGTAAACTAGGCTATAGACACAAAAACAGTGAACACAACATAACGGTTAAAATAATTTTAACTGACTAGTTTGCAACCGAGCTGCAAAGTATGGGATCTTTTATCAGAAAGGGTTCATTTGATTGACAGAGGATTATGGGTCTTTTTTTAAGTTAAGGGTTTGTGGGAGTTAGTTTTGTTAGATTGGTATAAGTTTAAAAATTCAAACAAAGACGTTATTATAATTAGACTCCAGAACAGTTCTGTAAAGAAAAAGAAAAATTAAATAAACAAAATTATTTACTTTTTTATTAAGGGATCTTGTTCATTATACTAAAGTAACAAGAATTTAAGTTATATATGTCTGTTCTTTTGTTAATAGATTTTTTTCCTTCCTAATACAAATGATCTCATCCAACAATCTTTTTTTTTTAAATGTTTACTTAAGATAGAAACTTCCTCAAAATTAAACCTATGTAAAGTATCCAAAACGTGTCCGGCCAAGGCTGTCAAATTGTTTTTTCTTTTAACGGGATTAGGTACAATAATACAGTCTCTTTTGTGTTCTAACAATCTAGTCTTAAAATATCGACTTGTTTGTCCAATGTATACTCCTTGACATTCTAAACAGGGTATTTTGTATACTATATTTGATTCCATTTCATTCGGAGTTGCAGTCTTGGTTTTGTAAAGAATTTTTAACAGAATTCTCACATTTCATTACAATTTTTGTATTATCAGTTATTAAAAACCGACCCACACACCGATAACACAAAAATTGCAATGAAATGTGAGAATTCTGTCAAAAAATTCTTTACAAAACCAAGACTGCAACTCTGACTGTAATGGAATTAAATATTGTATAGTATCGTTGATTGTCCAAAGATAAAAAAAAGGATATTTTTCTTTCGTCGTCATGAACAATATTTTCACAGTACCGTTAGAAAAAAAGGGTTTATTTTGGCCGAGTCTACTGGGACACCCTGTAGGACATGAGCAGTACAGTACGCAATCTAAATTTTTATTTACACTGGTAACTAAATTACTTTCGTAATCTATTCTCGTAACAATGCAGCAATCAATTATTTCTTTATGCTTCTGTAGATTTGAATCTTTCCGACCCAGCTTTTTACTTCCTTTGTCTTGCAGGAAAGGTACTACAGAAAATCGTACCATCGGTTCTGGAAGTCGTTGACCTCAAAACACTTCATAGAAAATAAACCGACAACGCGTTAAGAAATATCTAATTGTTTTATATAAAACTGTTGTAAATTTAATGGTGTTATTGTGCCAAAACACTTTTATATAATCTGTATATTATTGATATATTTTTACACACAGGGTTTTCGTTTATATTTTGCTACCCACTTTTAACTATAACCAAGAAGGATAAAAAACGTCCTGTATAAAAGTTTCATATTTTTTTATCTATTATCTTTTAAGCATAAAAAGGGAACAAATGAACATTAAAAACTCAAGAAAAATAAAGGGTTGAACTTTTTTAATTGGAACACCCTGTATATTATGTAACCGCTAAAAAAGTCTTTTAAAAAGATTTACAATAATACCACATTTGTTATATCTATCTTTAATAGTTTTCGAAATATGTCCACTTAATTCTGAAAAATAGTAGATATAATTTCCATTATACCTATAAAAGGAACAGTTTAAAAATGTAAATTCGGTGCTCTTTAATATGAAAAAAATCACAAAAAGTTTAAAGCAAATAAATCGGCATGCTTGTCTTCGCGGCCGCCTTTGTTATATTTCTTTTATGATATGCCGGTTAATGCACCTGGTCATCGCACTATGGGATAGAAATTAATTTTTTGGTCAAAATTCTGAAACTTACCGATCTAACTTAAAATGAGGTGCTTTTTACTGGAAAAATATTATAAATTATTACATATTATTATGCTTTTGGAAACCTAAAACTTATTTTATGTTATTATAAATTTACACCCCACTTAACATTATTATTTTTTATTGTACAAAATAAACTAAAATGTCAGCTTGTTTGGTTAATTCGGTAGTATTCCAACCAGTAATCCGATGATTATTATCTCATATGATATATAGGGTACGACAATGGGTATGATTTTTTAAATGGAATACCCTGAATATTATATCACCACAAAAAAAAACTTTTAAAATGCTTCTAAAAATACTACATTTGATGTGTCTATCTCAATTAGTTTCGGAAATATGACCATCCAAATCTGAAAAATAATTTTAAATTATTCTTAGAAGCGTAATAGAGATACATCTTCCCAACTTTTTTTATTTTTTAACTTATAAAATAAATAAAAAAACACTGTTTTGTTGGGTAGATTCTGTAGAATCCATATCTTTCATCAGAATGCTTTTATCTTTTAGGATATACAGTGTAGGACAAAACATATTAAATTTTAAAATGGAAAACCTTGTAAATTATAAAAAAATCTTGTATCTGTCCGTACACTCAGAAGTAGCAAAAAGTAGGAAGGCAATTGTAAGTACAAAAACCGATAAAGAAAAAGGTAAAAAACTCTTTGACAAAAGTAGCGAGACTTCGCGAGACTGCATCGGAAACACAACAATAGCTCTTATTATTTAAACTCTTTTACTTTTTTAGTAAACAAGGGTAATAATAAACTAAGTAGATTAAATGTTGTATATTTATGTTTACTTAAAATACATTTTCAAATTTCTTATTACCCCAATAGAAGTCGTCATATCCTTTTATAATTTTGCGTACATGTAGTTTGGAGTATCTACTTTGAAATACACAGCATGAGCCATTAAAATTTCAAAGTTGCTTTTTGGCCAAAATAATGGATTTCTATCCCATAGTGTATCGGCGCATCGCTGTAAAGGATAGCGGCGCCTTTGTATAAAATAGTCCGATTGCAGGCGGCCTTTTTTATGTTTTTTGTATTATTTTCAAAGGGTACCGAATTTGCGCTTTTAAAATGTTCTTACTATACATATGACCACTTAAATCTAAAAATCGTAGATATAATTTCCATTATACCTACCTACGGCACTAAGCCGACACTGCAGATGTAATCGAAATTAAAGCCAAGTGATATATATATTTTTAATTATTGGTTTTACTTCAATTGTTTCCATCACTTGCAAGGGATCATAATCATTTGATGATAAGAATGAAGTTAGCCATAAAGGTTTCGAAAGAATGGTATCAGTTTCACTTCTATCAGCTTGTTCACTGATCATGTATCAAAAGTAGAGTAGTTAAAGAACAGAAAAGAATGCTGAACAGGTTCGAACAGTTCTGTTCCTACCCAAGAATAGGCTCCGTAAACCTATTCAGTTGTTCATCTGTTGTTTTTAACAAGTTCTTGACAATGAGGTGGACACTGGACATATTAGGCATTAATCCATTTTCTTCGTGATTCACCCGTTCACCTTATCGATCCAAACTATTTCAAACATGCATTTAAAAAATAAAACAGCACCATAAGCCATCCATCGCACCGCGAACGTTAGCGTGAACAGTTCAAGCACTTCAAGCTCAAAGCCTGGTTCGAGTTTCTTCGATCCAAATGAACGGGAATGGCCAAGATGATTCATTTAACCGAACGCAGATCACAGAACCAGTGAGAACAAAGATCTTTGTATTTTGGCCAAAGGAATTTGTGGTAGTATTTTTATAAAGCTTTGTGAAAAATCAGGGTGGCCCTGAAGAACCTCCCAATAGCAAATTTGGTCAAAAATGTTTAATATTAAAGAAAATATTTAAAAATAACATAAATAAAATTAAAACTTAATAATAATAAATTGGCATTTTAATCAAACATAAAAAATTAAGGTAGTTTACTCTGCATGGAAAAAATATCATGTTTTTAAAGTTTTGCGAACCCTTAATACGAAATATAAATATTTTATTGTGGAGGGTTATGTAAGCCCCCTTAAATAGGGGAAGAAAAAAAAGATCATGTGGAGGTAGAAAATCCTTTTTTGCTCTTCAATTATTTTTGGTTTGTTACGAAAAAGGAAATAAGGGTTTAGTGGAGGTAGTAAGGAAAGGAAAAATTGGGTATTTTAAAGAAGGACCTTTTTAAAACCCAAAACACTCAGATTTGGGAGTCAGTTTTCTACTCATTTTTTTCCCAACAATCGACTTGTGTTTAATTATTAAAATTGAAGATGTTTGTTTGGATGTCTTACCACACTTGACCCTGTGAATTTGTTTGATGATTATTTTTTTGACTTAGAAATTGTTTAACTTTTAGATTGGAACCTTAAAATTATCATATAGTGTTTTTATAATAAGATTGGTTTACTTTTTTTTAAATAAAAACTTACCTATTTAAATGTATTCTATTTTATATCGGGTGTTAGGAATCTTTAAATTTTCTTTGTGTTTTATTTATTTTTCTTTTTGTAAACCCAATCTGTGGACAGGCTGTATACTAAATATATTTCCCTGAATGTGACATACATATTTTAAATAAATTTATTACTGGAAGTCGGAGCCAAAAGAGAAATGGTGCTAGTGGGTGAAAATGTAACACTGCGGCATAATTTACAAAATATTAGTTTGTGTAATTTCAACTAACAAATAATGATTATGCACCGAGTGTTCTTGCGTTCAAACAACGAATCCATGCCAAGTAATTTGTTTCATTCACCTGTTTCACAGTTAAAACCTATATTTATCCATCTGAATAAGTCAAAAAGCTGAAAAAATTTAATGAGGATATTATAGGAGTTCAGTGGTAGATATATAAGTTTTACACGGACCAACAAATTTAATATTTTTTTATAAATTTATACATTGCAATAACAGGGGTCTGCAAATTTTCGTGAGAAGGAGTTTTGTTTGAAGCTCAAAAATACGTTGTTAAAATTTTTGGAGTAAATTTGGAAAGATCCCGTATACAGGGCGTCGACGCGGATATCGACCAGTAAAGCGACAAAAAAGGATGACTAATCGTCACCCAATGCGAAATGTTTACATGCAGGTATTCACGTTAGAAAGTTTCTCTTCCTCACATTGCCTATGTGTTATCTTATTTAGCTAATTCTGTATAATTAAATTTTGTATTTAATTTTTAAAGGATAAATTTATAAAATTTAAAGCCTGCCAGAAATCCGAAAATACCAATCACAGCGAATGACGTCACGAATATATAAAATGCATTTAAAATTACAAATTCAAGATTGATTAAATGTGTTATAACATTAAGGAACCGCACATGACTGACACTTTATAGTTCCTTGTTTAAAATTAATGTCCCTAAATATATTAGAAATTAAAAACACTTGTGCACGAAAACAAAAAAAATATCTGTTATGAAGTTATCAAACACAAATAAAAAAAAGAGTTATATGAAAATAAAATTTGTACCTTCGTGGATGTTATTTTGTAACAGGTGATAATAGACGGTCGTGGTTTAAAAATAAACAATTTTGTGTACATGATATGACACTACGAACAATCAAAAAATGAACATGAATAGGGAGACGCCATTACCCAGACCAAGGTTAGTTTATATTTATAAGGTTGCGACACATCCTCAACTTTTGGGAAGGGCACTCCACGGAGAAAAGTTGGCAAGACTGGGTAAAATCAAAGCTGATGATCAATCCAGTGGCGCCTAGAATTTGCGCATTTCATTTTGCATGGTTTTGGAAGTGATATTTATTGAAAGATGTAATTCCAAATGTTTTTTATTTAAAGTAAGAGAATTTACAACTTAATAATAATTAAAAACTGTTGTGTAAACGGTTGTTCTACTAATACAATAAACTGTATATCTCCGACACTGAACAACATGGCCGAAAAATGGGAGATGTGACGTCATAACACATCAAAGCAATATGGCCGAATGTCGCGACCTTATATAGACCGACTTTGCCCCAGACATGAAAGCAGTATTTCAGAGAGTCGAATTTGGATACATACAAAGTGTATAATTTAGAAGGTGAAAAGTACTTTTTGGCTCGAACTAGAAATCCAAGTTTTTTTTCCTTTAATTTAACAATTTTTAAGTTACTTATTAAACTTTTAACATCCTGTATACCATTTAAACGTCACATATGGCTGTCTGCTAAGCCGCTACAATTTTTACTGTATTAGTAATTTATCAATATATCTATCATTTGACCTACTTAGGGTCACATTCACTTACCCGTACCTTATTTATAAACGTTAGTAATTACCAATGGTTTCTCGGTATAAATTATTAGTATCGTAAATTTATACAGGATGTCCTACGACGAATTGCAAACGATTTTTAAATGGGAAACATTACGTCATATTTGAACAGACCTCTCCCTCCCCCATGGTAAGATTTGTAGAGATACAAATCGACCCCTCCTTCTCCAAATGCCTCACGTAATTTATGGACGCACCCTTAAGGTCCATTCATACATATCCGGGCCGTGTCCGTTCAGTGTTATTTCCAGGTCCGAGTATTTTTGGATATGGGATATTTATAAATATTCGATTTGCGGCAGTGCTCGGGAGGGGAGCAGAGAAAATTTTGCCATATTGGCTTTATTACTGGATAAAGAGAAAAAATAACAACAAAAGAGGTGAAAGCAAAGAAGATCTGTTTACAATGTATGGAAAAATAGAGAAACCAAAGGCGAATCCAGAAAAAGCAGAGAAATAGTCTATGTCCGAGACATGCCCCGTCAGCGCCGAAACCAAAAATATCGTTTGCGATTAATTATTGTCCGGGCACAGACGGGCCCCGTCCGGGACACGTCTCTATATAAATATCTTTATATAAGATATACAGTTACAGTTATATGTTGTTTTTTTGTCTGGCACTGACATAACACGGAACGGACACGGCACGGATATGTATAAATCGACCTTTTCTGTTACTATATCCCACCACTTTAACTGCGTCTGTTGAACAAATGGGCTAAGACGCGGGTCTTCCTGACGTCGGATTTAACAGTTGTGGGTTCTAATGTATAATAAAAAAAATCGAATGGAATATGAATAACTTTATAAAATTACTGATGTAATGAAAACTGGCCAAGTTAAATCTAACAAACTTTAAGATCTCATACATGTTGGGATTTTGTACAGAACTTGGCACTGATTTAAATCCCCAATCTTTTTGCGGCAAAGCCCACAGCCAAGCATAATTTTAGTATTGAACTTGGCTTACCTTTTTCCACATTTATGTTTTTGGTGGGATTTTTATATTACAGCTGCCGCTGTAGGCAGACTAAGTCATGTAAATATAATGAAAATTTAAAATTATCTATATTGGCAAAATTTCATAGCCTAATTTTAAAATTATGGCCAAAAATTAAAAAAAAAAAGTAAATAAATAATTTTATTAAAATAACTTTTATCCAACACTTACATATAATATCTACATAATTGATCAGACACTAGTGAGCTAAAGTACCCTTTAGCTCACTAGTGAATTATAGACTTTATTTACCAACAAAATGCATTACAACCAAACAAGCTTGCTTTCCAGAAAATACAAAATTTTGTTGCTGGTGTTGACAATGACAAGTAACAAATAATGGATGACGTTTTCAAATTATTTTCGCTATTAAAAACGATGAAAAAACGAAGAAAATTACCTCTCTCGCCCTTCGGGCTCGAGAGTTAAACTTTTCTTGCGTGACTTATATGTAATATAACTCACTTATCTAATAAATAACTATAAAGTTATAAATTAAATAAAAACATTCGTTAAGTTTGGCTGGACTAGTCAGATCTGACTCAATAAGCGAGTATTTATTAACTTCATAGAAAGCCCTGTTTATTTTTAACTCCGTGAAAATCCATGTTTGTCTATTTTACTTTTTCGCGAATATAAAGTTATTTATTTTCTTTAAAAATAGTCTTCACTCGCGTTTTTTTTAAGAACATATTTATTTATGGAAAAAAGTTAAGTTGTAGGCATTATACATATACAGGGTGTCCTACTGGGAACTGCTGCGATTGATTTCTTGAAAAGTAGGCTTTGGTAAATTTTAAAAATTTGGGAACATTATAAAGACAATGGATGACATACAATTGATATATTTTGACGTTTATTTTACTTCCGGTTATACCCAAATTTAATGTCAATGTTCTATACCCAAGTCCCACCCTTTTTGACCTATTTTAAACTTAAGGTCAAAAATGACGTTTGCAAACCATTACATAACTATCAACTTTTTCTATTTCTAAACAAAAGCCTTCAATATGAATTGGGATTGGGTTTCTTGTAGAGAAAAAACTTCTTTAATAAACTGTATTGATATTTTAACAATTAATACATACGGAGTAGTAAAAAATAATTGTTAAAAATTATATCGACGAAAACCTTATAAGTTATTTTTTTTAATAGAAACCCTCATCTTTTATTACCATATCCTATTAAGCATTATAAATAAGGGTTAAGTTTGTATAAGTAAGGATGTCAATTTCAAAAATTTATAATTTTTCTTTACAGTTACAATTTAATATTTATCTAGTCGAACAATGCTTTTAAGTACGGCTTAGTTTGGGTTCTAGTTGACCTCACGTATATTCTATTCAACCTTGGACCAATCACTGTTACCAACTGACCAGTCGTGACCAATTCGTAACCAATTTAAATAGCATTGGGTACAGAATGTTAATATTGAGGTGCTACCTATTTTTATGTTAAAAGTAATAATTTTGAAACAACTTTTTCAAAGTACTGTAGCAATTAATGAATTTGAAATAAATTCTCTTAATTCAATTTTACTGCTGGCCAATTACTGTGACCTAATGACCAATCGTGACTGATTCGTGATCAATTGTTACAGCATGAAACGACCTACGAATGTTGATGTTGAGGCGCTAAATATATTTATGTAGCAACTTACATTTATTTCAGTATCTTTGACCAAATATTAAATAGCTATAACAAATTCTTTAATTGTTACCAGCATTTAGAAATTGCTTTTTCAATTTAAAGTTTTTAATTTTGAGTCTCTCACAAAATGTTCTTATTCTTTGATGTCTTTATTTAATAAAGAACTTCTTTAGTCTTGCTGATCAATTAATTAGTCATACTGACCAATGTTGACCATTTTGTGACCAATTGCACCATTTTTAATTGAGTATGATAAATTTGAGGCTCTAAAAATTTTTGATGACCTTTATATGTCCCTTACTTAAAAACTTACAACATGTACAATTTACAACGCATGTTGTAAATTATAAAATTATTAAGAATGTAACATCTTACAGATCTATGTCTTAGAGGATAAATGTTGATACTACATATTCTTCTTAAAATAATCCGTACAATCATACACTTTTATACGTACATTTATTTAAGAACACCCAGTAAATTCTAACTGTATCTATAAAGACATGCAGACATCGGCCAAGTAGTTATGCAAAGAAAAATCGCACAATCCGTTATAATGTGCAACCACTTCTTATTAATAAAGAATATTAAGACTAGAGTCGGAGACGCCTGTTTAAAATCGTCTAACGGTGCAGAAAGGTCTAATTAGTGGAGCAATTAAGAACACTTGTTTCATTCTTAACTAGTTTTAAAATTAGCTACTTGAATGTCACACAGAGAAGAAAATTAGATACATATTCCGAGAATATAAGTCAATTTAAAGTAGTGTCAAGCACTATTATGATGTCGCTTTTGAATGTTGCATCGTGATGGATAATTATACTTTTATTTTACGTCTAAGTGGTTAAGAAAGGTTAACAGCTATTTTAATAACTTATTAGTTTTATTATTTCTCTACAAGAAGAAACCACTTTGTATTACACCTTAAATTAGTACTTCCTTTCTTGGTTTTACCAAATGCCAAATCAGACGAAAACTAATAATATAATTAAGTTTAATAATGACTTAAAGACTAATTGTTGAATAAAGTTTTGTATCGTATATATCAATCCACCTTTTCTTTAATCTATGTCTAAACGTTGCCAGAGAATGAAGATGTTTTATGTCTAAGACAATAGCTAATAAATTTTATCACCGGTGGCGTAGTAAACAGAGCTTTTCTCGTGGGATGTCACAAAGATAAAAAAAAATAATTAGATGTTAAGACATATCAGATGATTAATAATATAATTAAGTTTAATAGTGACTTAAAGACTAATAATTGGTAAATAATCAAATGGGGTGTTTTGTATGTTTTTGGAATATTGTTCCGAAACACCTCGTATAAAAACACGTGTCTTCGTTTTTATACCTTTATTAACAATGGAACGTAACTATGGTTACAACAACGACAAAATCTTCACTTGTCAATGTCTCGAAGTTTACAATACAAAAGTCGAATCTATACTAATAATTCGAAGGTTTTCTGTCGCCCTTTTATAGTAATATGGAAAAGTGAAGAATGACCTAGAATTTTGGAAAAAAATCGCGAAAATTCCATGATATAGGATGGCATAAAATTTCTCAATGGATAATTCAGGGGTTTCGAAAACCTTCGAAGGTGATGAAAGAACTTGGAAAAATAAAGGTAAATTATTTAAATAAATAAAGAAACTAAGTTAAATGATCCTAACTCTCTAAAATTCTCTAACATAAACACATTTTTGAACGTCTGTAACAATATATTAATCCACCTTTTCTTTAACTTATTTTTAAACGTTGCCTGAGTATAAAAATGTGTAGTGGCAAAACCGTTGCTCCTGCAACCATTTCTTGACCTTGTATGTGACGTTCTTAAATGTATTTTTTTAAATAGTAAATGAATTAAGATTATTTTAGTACTCTTTATCCTTGGTATTAAAAATATTTAATTAATCTTCCTCATTAGTTGTCGCCATACTAGTAATTGCATTACGTACATATGTCACACAATAATTATTTCAGATTCAGTTGCACTCGTGTGCGGATGATGAACATAAACTGATTTCAAACCAGTTAAACAAATAACCTAAGCAACCTCTTTGCAATGCAAGTGGTAAAATACTTAACTGGTGTGCAGAAGACCTTAGTTTAACAATTTAGAAACTAGGATGTCCCATACAATTTAAAAATACTACACTCGTGGACAAAAAAACCGGACAGAGAAAATTTTGTTAAAATTTAATCCTGAATAACTTTTGGTTTTTTGACTGATTTCAATTATCTTTTCGTCCAGTATTAGGTTTTCTCATTAAAATTATTATTTTATATTGGGATTTCAAAAAAATATATAGAATTAGGTGTTATAAAGGGAAGAACCAAATGTTGCATTTTCACCCAAATTTTCGAACACCCTGTGGAATAATTTACCGTCACAATTTTTAACCAGTGTAATGAATTTTAAAGCTCCATCTTTTCCTAACATTTCTTTTGTTTATTTATATAAATATTTTTATTCTAAAAGAAAACAAATTTTTTAAAGAAGATAAAATAATTTGTGTGTGGTTACACTATTACACACAAATTTTTTAAAATTTATGATAAAAAAATACAAATATTAGTTTTTTAAGTTGATTTCGTAGTTTCTAAATCAGTAATTAGATTTTTACATGGTACGACAAAAAGTGTGATTTCAAAAAAACACCTTGTATACTAAGTGACATAGAAATCCGAACACCCAGTTTAAATGGTTTTATTTTAATAAAATTTTGTATAAGTACTTAATGAAGCATAGTAACTAAATGATAAAAATTTTAAAATGATTGCATTGGTTTAAAGCCCTTTTACCTTTAATAATGTGTGGATGCACCCCGATGTGTTACGCATTCTCCAACGCGCCTAGGCATGCTTCTGATCAGGTGGTCAATGTCCTCCTGTGGTATCTCATTCCAGGCAACCACCAACTCCTCTCGAAATGCTTCTAGAGTCTGAGGAGGACGTTGCAAATTGAGCAATCTCCTACCCATCATATCCCACACGTGCTCAATTGGGGATAAGTCGGGAGATCTTGGGGGCCATGGTAACAATGTGACATCATTACGTTGAAAGAAGTCTATTGTGACTCTTGCAACATGTGGTCGGGCATTATCTTGTTGGAAAGTTGGATTTGCCAGATGTCAAGATAGGGTAAAAGATGGGGTTCTAGAACTTCTTGGATATAACGCTGCGCGTTCATGTTAACTCTGATGAAGATTAAAGGTGACCTGGAGCCATAAGCTATAGCACCCCAAACCATAACTCAGTGTGATGAACATGTCTTTCAACAAAAAACTGTGGATTCCTCCTTTCACCACGCCGCCTTCTAACCCTGGCTAGACCATCGTGCATGCCTAAAAAAAATCGAGACTCATCACTAAAGACAATACTGTTCCATTCCTGATCCCAGAGTAACCGTTGTCTGCACCAATTAAGGCGATTACGTCGGTGTTCTCGAGTTAAAGGGAGGACCCAGTGTGACCGGTATAAAAACAGGCGAAAACTTCTCATTCGTCGGTAAACACTTCGCATGCCAGTGGGTCTTCCGTGTTCTGCAAACCATTCATTTGCAATGGACCTGGTAGTGGAGAAACGGTCCCTTAAGGCCAATAATCTTAGGCGGAGATCTTCACGGTCTGTTGTTCGACAGCGGCGTCCAGTGCCCCTTGCTCTTTGCGTACGGCCTTCTTGAAGCCATACCTGACAACACCTAACTACAGTGTCTACACTTCTTTGCACTCTAACTGTAATTTCCCGAAAAGAAAGTCCAGCTTCCCGAAGTCCCACTATACGGCCCCTATCAAACTCACTAAGTTGACGAAATCGTACAGGTCTTCGTACTCTAGGCATCGTAACCAATCGTAAAGAATGTCAACAACCAAAATCCGCCAAATTTGGATCTTTACTGCGGCTGCAATATTCATTTTTAGATCGTTAGTGAATTTAAAAAAAAACAGTATAAAAACCGGAATGTCGAACTGATAAGGCTGAAAATTTTATCAATTGTTATTTACAGTAAGATAAATAAATTCACTAAATTTCATTAAAATAAAACCATTTAAACTGGGTGTCCGGATTTCAATGTCACTTAGTATTATATTAATAACTATCAGTAAAGAGATCTTTTAAAAATACCACATTTTCGTTTTAGTTGTGAAAATATGACCATCCGAATCTCAAGTTTCCTCAATATTTTTGCAGTATAGCTTATAATACGACCATCTTAATTTAATTGCATTGTTTTTTTTAATTATTTGTATCTCCTCTTAGCATAGAGATAGCGATATAAATAACAAAAAATGTTAAGAAAAAACAGGGTTTAAAATCTAAAAAACTGGTTAAAAATTGTGACGTTAAATTATTCCACATACATGGGCGCTGGCTGGGGGGCGGAGGGGAGGCGCCTGGGTAATTGTAGGACACTCACAAAAATATTAAGCAAATGGTTGTTTTTATAAACTTTTTTGAAAAAAGTTAAATAAGATGTTTTTAATACATTTTTATTTGTTGACAACTCGTAAAATTTTGTATTTTAAAGTTTTTTGTTGGTAATTTTTGATTTATTTAGTTTTCAAAGCTTGTATGTAGCTATTTTAGCTAGTAGCGTACTTTCTTTGAGATTTGTGATCCGTAAGAAGTAGTTAGAGAGGTAGAACTTTAAATATTAAATAAAAGTTCTTAGAATTAATGCTTGTTAAACCCATAGGAGTAATTATTAATCAAAAAATGTGCTTAATGAATGAAACAACTTCAACAATGGCAACAATGGAACGTTCATTCAGCACACAGTGAACGGCCAGACTAAAGATCGGGCGTGCGACAAGAGAGCGTGCGATTTTTCGGAATACGAAGGCTGCATGTTAAATTCGCCCGCCTGCTGGGTTTTGAAAAACTCGCTCGCTCGCTTGTCGCTGCACGCTCTTAAGTCTGGCCGTTCTCTTAGACTTCTTGTAAAAGCTTAATTTGGGTTCTAAAATGTCGCAAGTTCGTCTATGCGTTTTAAGCGTACATAGTCAACGAATTAAAGCACAAAAGGAAATTTTTATCAAAGATATAATAAATGAATTTGGTCAAAATAAAAGATTTTTATTTTTGTTTTCAGAGTCATTTTATCTTTAGTTTTAAGATTTTGTAATATTGTATATCATTACTGATAATTTTTTACCGTTGTTCTTCGGTTTAAATTTTCCATCTCCCTGCATGAATATTCAAACCGTTGTATGGGATAAGATAATTTTTGTAATAATGCAAAATAGGCAGTGGCGCAACTAGCCACTGGTTTTTGGGGAAAGGGGTTAAGCCCCAGTTTATAGAGTATATTTGCCGAAAAACACTAATATACTTAAATGTTTAATAATTTTGGGCGGGCTAATCGCTGTTTCGGTAGGGGAGGGGAGCTAAGCACCCCTAGCCCCCTAATTACGCCCATGAAAATAGGCGATTTTAACGACAAGAAATTTTAAATAAAAAAAAATTTGCTCTTGCCTGGTGCCCCCGGGATTTCATCCATGCGGCGCCCGTGTCCACATATCATCTAATTCTACAAAACTTTTTGCAATCCCCATATTACAGAATAATCTTAATGAAAGGAGCTACAACTGGACCAAAAGTCTAATAAAATCTGTCAAAAAACAAAAAGGTATTTAAAATTGAATTTGAACAAAATTTTCTTAGTCCGGTTTTTGTCCAGGAGTCTAATATAAACTGAAATTGCCTGTAATTTATGTTTTTAAGTTGAGTAATATTTTTCGTACATAATTACGTTGAATAACTTTTAACAAAAAGATAACAGGGAATACATTAAAACAGTAAAAAGTAAATTAAGTATTTAGATAACATGGTACTACATTTACATGACTTTCACCTGTCGTATAATGGGAGCACCTGCAGGAAATATTGTTATTATTTATTTATTTTGCCGAACCAAAAGGAAGGCATACATATGTATATATATGTATGTTGGTAGTAATATTAGAAATATTAGTTGTATTAGATTTTTTTACTTTACCGTATAATAAATAAAAACCCCTTAGAGTTTATCGATATGCTCTACCTTAATTAAATCAACTATTTTTTTAATTTTTACTCTAGCGATTAAAATTTGTCGCTAATTTTGTGTGTTAATTCTTATTTTAGAAATTCCATATTCTTTTTGGGGATGATACTAATTCGTCAGCTCAAATTTATTGGACACTCCGACATTGTCGGGTTCTAAACAGTGTCAAAAGCCTCCGACTTTTTCAAAAAAATAATTATATGTATATGTTACGCTGAATTTGGGTAATTGCCGATTTCATGTAATTGGCAAAATTAAAATTTTGCTTAATTCGTGAAATAAGCTGTTCTGGCACATTGGGGGTTCACGGTTAGTTCTGGTTAGTTAAATCCTATTTTTAAATAAAAAAATTAAAAAAAATTAACTAATTAAAAACTAACCGTATCTATCCCAATATGACAGTTTTATTTACTGCTTATTTCACGAATTAAACACAATTTTGCTGAAGACATAAAATCGGCAATTAAATAAATTCGCCGTAACATGTACATCAATTACCCTCTAATGATGAACACATAATGCACCTTTAAAAAGTCTATTCTTCAATCTTACTTCACAGTGTCGCATGTGTGACGTAATGTCGCTTAAAAATCCGGTTAAGTCAGATTATATTGATGTGATGATTGTGGACTGCCATTCTTCAAGCTTTCACCAAGTAAATGCTGGAGTCCCTCAGAGCTCAGTTCTGGCACCAACATTGTTTCTTCTTCACATTAACGACCTTCTCTCGTCCACAACTAATTCCATTCATAGTTTCGCCGCCGATAGTACCCTTTACTCTAGTTTTCAGGTTCCTAAACCCATCACTAAACCTGACTTGGAAAACGAACGCAGAGCGATGCAGATATCTCTTTCGCAGCATCTTAATTTAATATTAGATTGGGGTGCCAAAAATCTCGTCTATTTTAATGCATCCAAAACACAATCATGTTCCTTGTCGCGAAAAGAGTTATCAAATACTCATCCTCTATTTATGAGCGGCCAAGTTTTACAGAGCAAAGACACCTTCAATCTTGTGGGCGTCACATTTGAAAGTAACCTTAACTGGCATAAACACATTGTATCTATAGCCACGGCAGCTTCAAAAAAGCTTGGATTTCTCTTTCGAGCCAAAAAGTATTTTTCCGCTTCTAATTTATACACTTTCTCTGTGTCCCAAATCCGACCTCCCTTGGAATATTGTTCCCATATCTGGGGCATCGCGTGCCCAACAACCCTAAGCATTCTTGATTCTATTCAAAGAAGAGCTATTTGTCTCATTAATGATCTTTCACTTACAGAAAGGCTTCCCTCTCTTGCCCATCGTCGGGCTGTGGGAGACTTTGCTTTTTTATAGGTACTTCCATGGCTTCTGCTCTGAAGAATTGTCCAGTATAGTTCCTCCACTCACCAACCGAGAAACTCGTAGTTCCGTGCGTATGCATCCCTATATCCCTAGAGTTTCTAGATTGTGGAACCTGCTGCCCGCGAAGGTCTTTCCTTCCCCCAAATCTTTAAGTATTTAAGTCCCGTGTCAACAAACTCCTTCTTACCTTGTTTAAGACACCCACGGTACGTTAGTATTTAGGCTTTAAGCCTTCGTGGTTTGTTCAAAGATAAAAAAAATGTCGCATGCGAAACTAGGTATTTAAAATTGAAGAATCGCCGACAAAGTATAACCGGTCTCTGTCTAAACCTTTTTTACAATTCTATACTTCTAATTTCCTTCAGGGTCCTAATTCTCGAGCATAAGAGAACGGGCTCGATCACATCGCCAAAATGATCGTTCACTTTCCGGCTGTTTTCTTTACAGTCGCGTGATGGGAGCAGTCGTTTGCGTTCAAGAATACCTGTTTAAGCTTTTCGAAAGAACTCCAACCACTTTTCTCATGAAAACGCTGTTCTCCAGTTTCAAGAATAAGGACACAGGTCGACGCGACGTTTCTACGTGTGATTTCAAGAAAAGGGTATATTAAAAGTCTTCCCGCACCACGAAACACGCTTCACGACCATTAAAACGGCAGTGTTAAATTTTTGTTTGGTTTTCGAAGGATCATTGAGATTTTGTGTCAATTTGGACGTAGCTCTTCCTGGGAAAGCTATTTAGCTGCAACGGTACTTGTTGTCAGCTCGAGATCCGATCAGAAAGTCTAATTCCAGAAATATTACTGTTAAAATAGTTACAAATAAAACTTTATTTGTCCATACTTACTTTAAAAAAAATACTTCTGCCCTTTTGTTTTACCATTTTGTCTACAGCAGTCAGCAGTTTTATCTAGGTACATACCTGGAACAAAAAACAGCTTTTTAATATTTATGTACTCTACATTAAAAAAAAAAAGGAAATATTAGTTTTTTACCAATTTCTTAAATATTTTATTAGATACTGGACAGAACGTCAGTTTTAAATTATTTCTTTTACATGTTTATCCATTTATCAGTTTCTCTTGTGTTTTATGTTCTTAAATAAAATAAATAGAATGAGTGGTTTCGATGAGGACCAAACCAACACTTTAAAATCTTACATCTAAACCTGAATTGAAAAGCAAACGCAAAGCGATGCAGATATATCTTTCACAGGACCGTAATTTAATATTGTATTGGGGCGCCAAAAATCTCGTTTATTTTAATGCATCCAAAACACAAAAATTTTCCTTGTCGCGAAAAGAGTCATCAAATCCCCATTCTTTACTTATGAGAGGCCAAGTTTTGCAGAGCAAAGACACCTTCAATCTTTTGGGCGTCACATTTAAGAATAACCTTAACTGGCATAAATACATTGTATCTATAACCACGGCAGCTTCAAAAATGCTTGAATTTCTCTTTGAGGCAAACAGTATTTTCCTTTTCCAATTTATTCACTTTGTATGTGTCCCAAATCCGACCTCCCTTGGAATATTGTTCTTATATCTGGGGCATGGCGTCCCCCACAATCCTTAGAGCTGTTCGCCTCATTAATGATTCTTCAGTTACAGAAAGGCTTCTCTTGCTTAATATCGGGTGGGGAAGGATCTATTGCTTTTTTAGGTACTTTCTTGGTTTTCGATCTGAAGAATTGTCCAGTATAATTCCCCACTCACGGTTCCCAACAGAGAAACTGTGGTGCCGCACGTATATCCCTATACGATCGAACTGGGCAGGCCCCGAGCCCCGAACTTCCCATTTTGTTCGTTCTTTTATCCCTGGAGTTTTTAGATTTTAGAAGGTGGAACCTGCTGTCCGCAGAGGTATTTCCTCCCTCCCCCAAGTCCCAAGTATTTAAGTCCCGCGTCAACAAACTCCCTCTTACCTTGCTTAAGACACCCACGGTACTAACATTATTTTGGCTCACTCTATCAGCTCTCTTATTTATGGCATAACCTTTTCAGATAGCATGTATGTTAAATAAGCAATGTTTACCTCTTACTTTATTTTGCTTTGTTATTCCCATTTTGTTATTTGTTTGTATAAATTCACCTTTATTTAGCATACCATAAATTGACGTCGTTACAAAAATAAACTAAAATCTTAAAACTGGTTGCAATTATTTACGGCCTTTTTAGGTTAAAGCAAAATAGAAAGTTCTTACCAGTATGTATAACAGATAGCAGCAAGTTATTCAATAATTAAAACTTTTGCAAATAAGCAATGGTCTATTTCAGTAGAATAAGTTGAAATAAAAATTGGGTTATTATAATGAATAATGCGTTTTTACCTAGTGGCCTTATTCTCACGGTCTTTGTTATACCTACTAAATTAAAAATACAACTGACTAATTAGTTAATTGTTTACTTTATTATATGCAAAATAGAAATAAACAAAGAACTGTATTGTAGTAGTTATTAAAATAATACACTAGTGGTAATGTAAGCTGCTACAAGATGTTTTGCAAAATTGCAACATAATATTTTTGTTGACATGTTATTTCTACATCCAAAATTTTTGGCAAACATTCGGACTTTGCAGAAAATTTTGCCGAAGATAAAGTTGTAATCGAAAAAAAAGTAATAACTAAACATTTTGATTCGTTCTAGTTAGTACATTTAACTTTGGCCAAATGTTTGGCTAAGACTAAAGTTTGGTAACAAAAAAATAATAATAACTGTACTGGGTGGGGCCTTTTCGATGGCCTTGCAGGGTATAGCGAAAACTAAAAGAGATAGAACAACTCTGATTGCACAATCTTGGAATCTTAATTTCCATTTTCGAAACAAATTCAGTGGTGATAGTAAATCCTGGCTAACTTAATTCGTTTTGGAGATACAGTGTTTTCAAATTTGAAAATTTGGCCGAGCACTTGTAACTCGCTTAATATTGGAGATAGAAGAAAAATGTAAATAGAAAAATTTTAGAGATTTTCACGTAGAATTCAGTGCCATAAGCATATATTTTCCATTTACTTTTAGTTTAAAGTTATAACACAAAGTTTTTTTATGGAACACCCTGGATTTTTAAAAACTTTAACAAAATACCACAATTAATTAATATGCCTATTTCTAATACTTTTGGAAATGTGGCTATCCAAACCTAAAAATTAGATTCTACCGAATCAGCTAAATAACTTAACACATAGGTAGTGTGAAGAAAAGAGACAATCTAACGTGAATACCCGCATGTAAAAATTTCGAATTGGATGAGTCAAGTACATCCTTTGTTGTTGCTTTACTGGCCGATATCCCAATACCTATTTGCTTAACTCTTAACCAGTATAATTTTTATTACACCTATCTAACGTAAAATTTGTATGCTTATATTTCTAAAACTATGGGAGAAAAACAAATGAGGCGTTGAGAGCCAAAGCGGACCATCCTACAATTCAAAAAATTTACTTTAACGCGTAGGTTCAATAGTATAAAACCTATTTATCAGAGGTAAAGTGGACTTAGTAAGCTACCACTATTCTATATTAATTTTTAGCCCAATTTGGCTCTGATACATAAGTTATTAAATCGTGTTTGACTTAAAAAAATTAGTTTTGACTTGGTTGATGGGCGGAACTTCTGAAGTAGCAGTATGGCAGTATGGATTTCGTCACAAAGATCTACAGCAGATCTTCTTTCCTTCGTATCACACTGCTGGAATAAGTCTCTTGAATTTTTAGATGAGTCCCAGATCGTTGCTCTTGATATATCCAAAGCTTTTGACCATGTCTAGCATGCCGCACTTCTTAATAAACTTTCCTCCTATGGTCTTTCAACTAAACTCTGTACTTGGCTCTCTAGTTATCTATCTGATCGACGTATATCAGTTATTGTGGACGGCCATTCTTCAAGCTTTCATCAAGTTAATGCTGGAGTGCCTCAGGGCTCAGTTCTGGCACTAACATTGTTTCTTCTTCACATCAACGACCTTCTCTCGTCCACAACTAATTCCATTCATAGTTTCGCCGCCGATAGTACCCTTTACTCCAGTTTTCAGGTTCCTAAACCCATTACTAAACCTGACTTGGAAAACAAACGCAGAGCGATGCAGATATCTCGTTCGCAGGATCTTAATTTAATATTGAATTGGAACGCCAAAAATCTCGTCTATTTTAATGCATCCAAAACTCAATAATGTTCCTTATCGCGAAAAGAGTCATCAAATACTCATCCTCTACTTATGAGCGGCCAAGTTTTACAGAGCAAAGACACCTTCAATCTTGTGGGCGTCACATTTGAAAGTAACCTTAACTGGCATAAACACATTGTATCTATAACCACGGCAGCTTCAAAAAGATTGGATTTCTCTTTCGAGCCAAAAGTATTTTTCCCCTTCTAATTTATACACTTTATATGTGTCCCAAATCCGACCTCCCTTGGAATATTGTTCTCATATCTGGTGCATTGCGTCCCCACAACCCTAAGCATTCTTGATTCTATTCAAAGAAGGGCTATTCGTCTTATTAATGATCCTTCACTTACAGAAAGACTTTCTTCTCTTGCCCATCGTCGGGCTGTGGGGAATTTATCGCCTTTTTATAGGTACTTCCATGGCTTCTGCTCTGAAGAATTGTCCAGTTTAGTTCCTCCACTCACGGTTCCCAACAGAGAAACTCGTGGTTCCGCGCGTATGCATCCCTATACGGTCCAACTGGACAGGCCCCGAACTTTCCACTTTGTTCGTTCTTTTATTCCTAGAGTTTCTAGATTGTGGAACCTGCTGCCCGCGAAGGTCTTTCCTTCCCCCAAATCTTCAAGTATTTAAGTCCCGTGTCAACAAACTCCCTCTTACCTCGCTTAAAACACCCACGGTACGTTAGTATTTAGGGTTTTAGCCTTCGTGGTTTGTCCAAAGATAAAAAAAGTGTATATCTCTTAGAATTTTACTCAAATCGATTTAAAATTTTAAGACAATATTTTAAGCATATTGTACTATTTAATGGGACAAAAAAAAGAGTTTCAAACCGACCCAACCCCTAATAAATAATTTAGGTAACACCATTAACAATGGTTTAACTGTGTTGTTTTTTTCTGATTAAGGGATGCCGTAGCACGTTAAATGAGCTAAAACGCGATTCGCTGCCCTTTTTAAATATTTGTTTGAGAAAAAAATTGTATATTGAAAAGTTTCTTAAAATGATCCAAAGATTATCGGAAAGTTGGATATTTTTACAGTTTTGTAATTTTGGGAAATTTAATGTTTTAATTGTTACCATTACCAAAAATCAATTAACTTTCCGATAATCTTTGGATCATTTTAAGAAACTTTTCTAGTACAACTTTTCTCAAAACAAATATTTAAAAAGGGCAGCGAATCGGGTTTTAGCTAATTTAACGTGATACGGCATCCTCTTAAAGGCATTTGCAACTTTACCGTAAAAATAGGCGTTGTTTCTGATACAATTTCCTTGTTTTTACTCGCGTAATCTTTCCTAACTATTGTTGCGCAACATACCAATTACCTACTTAAGTCAGTGTTTTTGTTTCTGTAGAAATATGACTTCGCAAGAATAATTTGCTATGGCGATGTAATTAGGATTTCAACTTAATAAGCCGCAATAAACAAATAAAAATTAAAAGCAAATTTTAATTATAGGCCAAAAAACAAATAGACATAGTAGCATGATCTTATAGGTAACTTAATATTATACAGGGTGTTTCCTAATTGCAGTAGGAAAATTTAACGTATTCCTGAGCCAATTAAATAAAAAAAGTTCATATAAACATAGGTCCGAACATGCTTTGTTTATAATATACAGGGTGTTAAACTTTAAAAATAAAATCGGGTTTTTTGAATATCTTAAATATGGCTTATTTAAATTTAATATAGATAGATAGATAGTTAGAATATATTACCTTAAAAATGCACAATAGGTACAAATGGGTCGTCAATATAAATAAATATAAATATAAATACTATAAAAAATATATAAATATACACAAATATACATGGACACATAAATATATAAAATGTAATTGTAAAACACACAAAAAATACAAATGAACAGAAAACGTTAGCTATAAATAATTACTATAAATAAAGTTAAAATTTTGTATAAATATGTATATACATATAAAAGAATATTAAAATTGTCAAATCAAACCGCAAGCAAAGTAACAAAGTCTAATGTCGCATATACTCTGCAACCGAGTAAATTGCCTTGTCAATAAGAAATTGCCTAACGGCATTCTTGAATTTACCACCATGCATATTTCCTAAATCTCTTGAAAGCTTGTTGTAGAGGGTAAGACAACCGTAAAAAGGAGAGTTTTCGAAAAAGGAGGTCCTGTGTAAAGGAACATCTATAATAGTCCTGTTTCTAGTGCTGTAATGATTTAACTCTCCGAGTCTCCTAAATAGTCCCATATTAGAATTTACATAAGTCACGCACTTAAAAATAAACACACATGGCAAAGTGTGGATTCTTTTCTGGATAAATAAAGGTTTGCAGCTGTCACGCGGTTTAAGATTAAAAATTAACCTCAGTAGTCTTTTTGCGCACAAAGACTCTCTCAGATGCATTACTACCTCCCCAGGACACAATATTAATCGAAAGATGGCTGTAAGCCAGTGAATAGTACACAGAGAGCAATCCCGATTCGTCCAGTGTAATTTTTAAGTTAAGGATTGCATAAAACGCCGAATTTAATTTTGCACAGACATAATCAACGTGATTTTTAAAAGACATTGTGGTGTCAAAAATGGTTCCTAAAAATTTGGTTGTTTCAGAAAATTTAATATTATTGTTTATTTCAAAATTTGATGGTAACGGTTTTTTAATAAAGAAGTTTATGTATACAGTTTTGTTAGTGTTTTTTTTTTTTTTTTATCTTTGGACAAACCACGAAGGCTAAAAGCCTAAATACTAACAGTACCGTGGGTGTCTTAAGCGAGGTAAGAGGGAGTTTGTTGACACGGGACTTAAATACTTGAAGATTTGGGGGAAGGAAAGACCTCCGCGGGCAGCAGGTTCCACAATCTAGAAACTCTAGGGATAAAAGAACGAACAAAGTGAGAAGTTCGGGGCCTGTCCAGTTGGACCGTATAGGGATGCATATGCGCGGAACCACGAGTTTCTCTGTTGGGAACCGTGAGTGGAGGAACTATACTGGTCAATTCTTCAGAGCAGAAGCCATGGAAGTACCTATAAAAAAGCGATAAATCGCCCACAGCCCGACGATGGGCAAGAGAGGGAAGCCTTTCTGTAAGTGAAGGATCATTAATGAGACGAACAGCTCTTCTTTGAATAGAATCAAGAATGCTCAGGGTTGTTGGGGACGCCATGCCCCAGATATGAGAACAATATTCCAAGGAGGTCGGATTTGGGAAACATATAAAGTGTATAAATTAGAAGCGGAAAAATACTTTTTAGCTCGAAAGAGAAATCCAAGCTTTTTGAAGCTGCCGTGGCTATAGATACAATGTGTTTATGCCAGTTAAGGTTACTTTCAAATGTGACGCCCACGAGATTGAAGGTGTCTTTGCTCTGTAGAACTTGGCCGCTCATAAGTAGAGGATGAGTATTTGATGACTCTTTTCGCGACAAGGAACATGACTGTGTTTTGGATGCATTAAAATGGACGAGATTTTTGGCGCCCCAATCCAATATTAAATTAAGATCCTGAGAAAGAGATATCTGCATCGCTCTGCGTTTATTTTCCAAGTCAGGTTTAGTGATGGGTTTAGGAACCTGAAAACTGGAGTGAAGGGTACTATCGTCGGCGAAACTATGAATGGAATTAGTTGTGGACGAGAGAAGGTCGTTGATGTGAAGAAGAAACAATGTTGGTGCCAGAACTGAGCCCTGAGGGACTCCAGCATTTATTTGGTGAAAGCTTGAAGAATGGCCGTCCACAATAACTGATATACGTCGATCAGATAGATAACTAGAGAGCCAAGTACAGAGTTTAGTTGAAAGACCATAGGAGGGAAGTTTATTAAGAAGTGCTGCATGCCAGACCTGGTCAAAAGCTTTGGATATATCAAGAGCAACGATCTGGGACTCACCTAGAAACTCAAGAGACTTATTCCAACAGTGTGATACGAAGGAAAGAAGATCTGCTGTAGATCTTTTGTGGCGAAATCCATACTGCCTGTCGTGCAAAATTTTGTGTTTTTCCAAGTACTTAAGAATTTGTGAATTAATTAATTTTTCCATTACTTTACAAAGAACTGAGAGAATTGAAATTGGTCTATAGTTAGATGGAAGCGATTTAGATCCTTTCTTGGGAATAGGTTGAACACGTGCAGCCTTCCAGCTCTCCGGAAAGATACCTGTGTCGTAAGAAATTCGAAAGAGCCGAGTTAAGATTGGTGCAAGTTCTGGTTAGTGTTGATTATAAGATGGTTGTTTCGACACCAGACTTCTATATCATGGCACACAATCCTAATGTAATCTGAGAGCTCCTCCGGAGTATCCGCGGCCACCACCACTGTCGTGTCATCGGCGTACATTGTAACACTTCCTGTACTAATATTGTGTGGTAAATCATTGACATAGAGTAAGAACAGTAATGGTCCCAGGACAGATCCCTGCAGAACTCCCATACACACAGGCCTTGATTCCGACGTAGCACCGCCATATTTTACGACCATTTCACGCCCAGACAAATAGGATTCAATCCAGTCAGATAGCTTACCACGGATACCCATATTGTATAGTTTTGAGAGCAAAATACTTCTATTTACAGTATCAAAGGCTATAGATAAGTAAAGTATAATTTGGATGTGGCATTTGTTTAAATAGGAAGTTAAATCCCTAAATTAATTTTAATTAGTAAGACCATGATGCGGCATAGAACGCATCTCAAGTGATTTTATTGACAAAAAATGAACGCCACTAACCATATTTTTACCTTTTATATTTTTTTTGAATGAAACACCGACAAATACAACTTTTTTGTTTCTAATATTTTTACGTAGCCTGCTTAGTTTTCCATAAAAAAAAATAAGATCCGCTAAAGTGCATATTCCTGCAGCACACAAGAAACATTACGACATTTTTTCTTTTAGAAATTAGGTGTTATAACTTCCTATTAGCAATTATGTAACAACAACAACAAACACCTAATTAAATAACGTTTATATCTAGTCGAATTTTACTAAAAAAGTTTTTTAGAAACTTTTTTCCTTTTTTTATTTGATTTAACATCCTGTATTTTGAGAACGAAAAATTTGAGGACACATGTTTACATGCACTTACATATAAATGGCTTAGGACTACGTCCTTAAATTGTTTACCGCAATTAGAAAACACCCTGTATATTAAAAAAATCAAAATCAAAATTTCCACAAGGTGTCATATCAACGGAAAAAATAGCAAAGAGTTTTAACTTGACAGTTGTCATCAGGGTCAAGAGGCCTTCAAAACAATGTATCACTCGCCCCCTTTTCAATTTAAGATTTTGAGGTCGAGTCTAATCCTTACTAGAGGATTGCAGATCAGGAGGTGAAAGTGGGAAAAAAAAGTTTCCTCCTAAAATCGAGAAATTTATGCGACCAAGCATTTTTCCTTAAATGACTTGGAGTGCCTAAAATTAGATTAGTTTGGTTTCAAATGGCCACCCTGTATATACACTAGTGGAAAAAATTAAAATATACAAAAAAAATGAGTTTGTCCAGGTGGCTGTATTTCGCCTAAAAATGGTCTTACTGAAATTAAAAAAAGCACTTTAAAGCTTAAAGTTTCTAGTTTTTAGATAAAAAAAATTCAAGCAACGTGTACCGCGCTTATTCTAATGAATACAAAAGTTTTTTCCAAAATTTTTTTGTTTTTTTCTGGTCTAAGAATTTTTTCCAAATCCATTATATGGATTAGATAACTTTTCATTCAGCTTTAATTTTCTTTTTTAAAAAGTCATACGACCACTTCTCGTTGAGATATTGAACTTTTAATAGAAAATAATCTTTTGTCTTTAACCATCAATCTCTTAGCAACTCAATATAATTAAGGAGGGTTTTAAAATCTTGAATAAATTCATCATAGAAGTCGACAATGTTTTTTTTTTTTCATTTTATATACAAATTTAAAAATTAAGAAAAAAGGCCTTTTTGTCTTTTGGGATAATCAACCGCTAAATTGAAAATATCGGGAAAACCAGGAATGTTAAGTATTACTTTTACAGCTTAATATGACTACAAAAACCCCACAAAGTTTTGATTCAAACAAATATTTTATTATATTTTTTATGCATTTTTATTGATAAAAGCAAAGTATTTGTTTACTTATTGGACATCAAGCCGATTGTGATGATTTTTGGGGATTACGGGATTTTTGTTCATGACATTTTTCAGTGGAAGGGCACAAGCAAAAAAGAATAATAATAAAATGTATATAAAGCTTACCCTATTTAAAAAGAAATTCGATTCGCCTATTTTTAGTAATTGTTTACTTATTGGACACCTAGCGAAATTTTATGTTTTTGACATTTTTGGGGCGTTGATTACGAATCCAAAAGAATTTTAAATCGGCAACTTTTTGTTTTTAAGATATCTATTACCAGACGTGAAAAGGCTGCGCCATGGCAACTGTGGTTGAAGGATTAGCTTTGCAATTTTATGGAAAAATGGGTAAAACAAGTCAAAAATTGGGTTTTTAAGGGTTGGAAATCAAATATTAAGTGCCAATCTAGCGGAAAACTTAAGAATTGCGTTCAAAAGAAAGGGGAATATCGTGACTTTAGGTGAGTTATCTATTCAAGTTTCATGATGGATATCCGAAACAAAACGTGTCCGAATAAAAATTCTTTTAGATTCGTAATCAGCACCCCAAATCATGAAAATCGGCGTGGTGTCCAATAAGTAAACAGTTACTAAAAAATAGGCGAATGGACTTTCTTTTTAAATAGATGGTAAGCTTTGAATACATTTTATTATTATTTCCTTTTTTTTTTGTTTAGATATTGCTTCAACCACATAGGGTTATTTGCATGTAAACAAAAATTTAGTCGTTTGTTCACATCACATGTTTGTTCTACTACTCTATGATTTATATTGAGTTTATTAGCTCACAGTCTTTTATAAAATTTAATGTATCTCTTAAATTGTTATTAAGAATGTCCTGAAGGAGTCTTTAAGGTTATTTTTCTGTCTTTCTCGCGCGTGCTTTGGACACTCCACTAAAATGTGTTTAATGGTTAGAGGCACTGTACACAATTCACAGAAAGGACGGTTGTCTTTTGTTAGAAGGTAACTATGAGTTAGTTTAGTATGCCCTAACCGAAGTCGATTAATTAACACTTGTTCTTTTCGGTTTAACTTAAAATTGCACTGCCACGGTTTCACGCTTGTTTTACACTCCCGCAAATGTGTTGTTGCACTATTCCATTCTTCTTGCCAAAACCAAGGTATTTGATTTTTATGAAATTTTTAAAGTCTTCTGCTACTGTGTTTGGTACGTAGATAGAATTAACGTTTTCGGTAGCGGTCCGAGCGGCTTTATCCGCTTGTTCGTTTCCATCTATTCCGATGTGTGATGGGACCCAAATAAAAATTACTTTTTATGTTGATTATAGAGCTCTGTATATTCTTTGTACCACGGAGTGCTTTGAATAAGCATTTTGAATAGCAGTGATGGAGCTTAGAGAATCGGAGATAATTATTGAGTAGTGACTGTCACTTTGTTCTACAAACAACAAGGCTTGAAAAATGGCATATAGTGCTGCTGTATAGACGCTTGTATACTTAGTCATTAAGAAAGTAAGTGTGTCTTTATTAGTAACCACAGCAGCGGTTGTGCCTTGGGATAACTTAGAAGCATCTGTATATATCTTATCGCCCTCAGGTAAATTGTTTAATAGAGAAAGGAATTCGGCTTTTATCAAAAGTGGAGATATGTCATGTTTGTTGTATTGTGCTAGATTTGTAATACAACGAGGTTTGGAGATAGTCCGTGGAGGAGGCATAAATAGATCTTGTTGAAAGAATTTGGGGTAAGATAATTTAAATTTTTATTGGTAACGGTTAATTCGTTCATAGAAAGCTGGCCTAGTACGGGGTTTACTTGTGTATATATTGTTGTAGCGTGCTGAAAAAGTATTGTGATAGGTAGGGTTTTTAGGATTTGCGCCCACGGATGTGGCGTATGAAAGGGAGAGAAATGCTCTACGGTAGCTTATTTCCTTTTTGCTTGTGCCCTCTCACTGAAAAATGTCACAAGCCGCCTCTGGCTAAATATTAGTGCATATTATATAAACTGTCATTTTTAGCCTGCAGTTATTCTTGTTACTTTATAAGGGTTTGGTACGAAACTATAAATTAAAACACTTGTAGTTTTCTTCTTTATGTCTTTCTGAGATCGCAGAAAGAGAAGAGGCGTAGTTGGTAATCGAGTCGTGTTTGTTCACCTACATAGCCGCGCGTGCCTGTTGTTGTCTGACCGGTATTATGCAACAAATCATTAGTTGCCTGGAATGCGAATTACTAAAAGGCTGCAATATGAGATTTTATAGTGAAGTACAGGGGCGGATTGGCCTATCTGGACATTAAAGAAAAAATCAATTTACAGGGTGTCCAAGAATATGTGGACAATCTCTCGGATTCATATAGAAGACATGAAAATAATGTGACAAGTTCCTATAAAATATTTTCTTTTTTACTGCAATGTGCCCTTAAAGGAAGCCACTGGAAATCCTTTTTCTTAAATACCTTTTATAATACTTGATATAAAGAAATATTTTTTTAATATGATAAATACCAGTTAGGACCGCTTAAAATGGTATTCTTGTAAAACATTTGCCTTCATTAGTTGGCCAGAGGCGGACTAACCCCTACACAATGGTACTAATTATTTTCACACCCTGTATCTGTAGAAATAAAAAAAGCATTTTTAAAATAACTTAAACCCTTAGCTAAAAAAAGGTACACATATCAGATATTAATAGTTTTCGAGAAAAATAACTTTTTGATTAAATAGGGTTTTAGATATTTGTGAAAATAAAAAAGATAAGTTTTTTTAGAAGATCTTATCCCAAAAGCCACGGTTTGAGTATCCCAATCCGTCCCTGGAAAAGTTTAAATCGTGCTACGCGTTTGCGGATTCCTTTGTTTCAACTTCCGATGTATTTGAACTGAAAGGCTAAATCACGTTCTTGCATTATACCCATAATAAAGCCAGGAATTAGTTCTCGTTAGGAGGTCTGAAACATTTTATTCTTAAGATGTATAAGGTACTACAAAAAAACATGTTTTGTTTATTGAAACACGTTGTATACTGACACTTAAAGTATTTCGGACCTCCATTAGTTTTACATCGATTTGATCTTACAACGGCTTTTTTGCCGATAGAAATCGTTGTGTTGATAATATTATTGACGTTCGGAAAAAATAAGGAGTAATCTGGTGTTAAATCTGGTCTGTACGGCGGATGACCCATCGATTTTTTGATGACTTTATCCCAATCCCAAGCATTTAATTGCACCAGTCGGCACAAGTATCATTTTGAGATTTGGTCAGATTTCATACTGGTTAAGCAAATAGGTATTGGTATATCGGACAGTAAAGCAACAACAAAGAATGTATGTGAATTATCCAATGCGAAATGTTTACATGCGGATATTCACATTTGACTACCTCGCTTTCTCACATTGCCTATGTGTTATGTTATTTAGCTGATCGGGTATATGGAACAACATTGTACAAAAATGAGATTCTTGATACATGTTCCTCCAAGCAGAGTAAACTCACGCACGGAAGTCGGTTTGATGAGTCGCAGCCAGTGACGAACGAACCAAGGATAAGCTTTGGAAACGTATATATACGAACGACGTGAGAAAATCCTTCCAGTTCCCACCGTCAGTGGTGGAACAAGCCATCCTGGCTCCTGGATTTGAGCGTCATGGGGTTGCACGCTGCGCACCTTATCGTCTATTCACTCAGCACTCCTCACCTTCCAAATAGGGAATTGTAGGTTAATAGCTCTGCCTGGTTCCTACTGTACTGAGCAGTATACTATCAACTGATCAATCGTACACCTTCTCCACTTCATTCCTCGTGTTTCGTACTGGCTTGGACATATCAGTGGGGTGCGGGGCGAGATATCTCATTCACCGAAACCCTAGACACGACTAACTTCCGGATTCACGGTGACCTCGTCATTGGCGAGTTTCCACTTTAACGCACCTCCATGGGCCACAGGCTAAGAACGATGGATAACTGGTTTCTGGCTGACGAACCAACCAAATGTGCACGGAACGTCCCTAGTCTCCTCTCTAGGGCCATATTTAAGCTTGATTGCTCTGTGAACTGAAAAGGGTTAAATGAGGGGTGGGGCCCAAACACGCGAGGAAGGGACGCCTAGTCTGATTGGGACTCGTTCAGCGGTAAAGTGCGGTGGACATGGGTACCCAAATGTATGACCCATGTTTGTGGCGCACTTAATCGCAAGGATATAAAAGCGATCCATGAGTGCGCTTGTTAAAGCTCATGGAAACCACAACCCACACAATAAACTACTAAACGAGCATCCAGGTTCCCAAGCCCTGGACCCGCAAGGGATGCTTCAGGAGTGGAAACTCGATGACGGACTTCTGCGCAAAGGACGAACATAGAACAAGTATCAGTAGGCTTAACCCCGCCTTAGTGTGATCAACGTTTAGTTATTACTAGAACAATAGCTTTTGCCTAAATCCAGAGACCACTGTCCTAGAGACTACCTCTGTGGGACGACCATTGGAACCAAAACAACTACTTCTCCGACTATATGCCACGATGAGTAATAAATTACATAATCCACACAAGATCTTCGTCCGCTACAGACTGGTGGAGGTGGTGAGGGACTTAACCGGGTACAAGCTATCCTATGGTAAATTAAACTGCTGCGCTGTGGTAAATCCCAAAATCCCCTCTTGGGCTCTCCTACCATCTGTTTTTGTATTTTTAAGTTGTAATCTTTGTAGCAACTTTTAATTTAAAAATCAACCGAAACTTCTTAGTCTTGAGTGTATTATTCAGTATTTAACGTTTACCTTAATTTGTATCTTCACGGACCGAGGAGAAGAAACTTATTATTTACTACATTTAAGCAGTCAACAGGTTTTCAATGTATTTGTTTTTGGTTTTATCGCTACCTGCTACTGTTCAACACATTAAAACTCAATTGAAACAATCAAGCTGGCCCAAGGGTTTGTATCCACAAACAACTACAAACAACAATAATATTCTAGTTTTTAATTAGTATAACAAAGAAATAACTTATAACAAATAACAGAACATTAAAAAAATCAATTGTATGCGCAAGGAGATCAAAGCACAAGGAAGTAGATTAATATATTCTTTAAAAACAAGTTTGACCTTGCTCTTACTGCGCCCGATTAGCTACATCATTCTTATAATTTATGTAACTAAACATCTTGAATTATTCAAGGTCCAGTATATCTGATGGCAAATAAAATATATGGCGTTTTTAAGACCCATAAAAATTCAATTTAATTAAAGAAACTATTTTAGCGCCGTTGTATGTGATTATGGTTTGATAATATTAGGTAATAATAACTGAACGGAAATAAATCCTTTAAATTTAATTAATTTAATAAGGAAAATATGTTTTAGTCTTAATCCCACCAAAAAATAAATGTAAAAGGTAAGCTAGTTCAATACTTAAATTATGCTTAGCTATGGGCTTCGCCGCAAAAGAAAGAGATCGAAATGAGTACCAAATTCGGTCCAGAATCCAAATATGTATGAGATCTTAAAGTAGGTTAGATTTGACTTGTCCTGTTTCCGTTACATCAGTCAGTTTATAATATTCGACTTATATTTTTTTAATTCTGATAAAAACTGGCCAATTTAAATCTAACCTACTTTAAGACCTCATACATATTTGGTTTTTGTACAGAACTTGGAACTCATTTAGATCTCCATTCTTTTCGCGGCGAAGCCCACAGCCAAGCATAATTTTAGTATTGAACTTGGCGCACGTTTTTCACATTTATGTTTCTGGTGGACTATCGTTACTTTTTGTAAAGAAAACCAGGCAGGTATTTAGATTTAATATTTTCTACATTTTCTTAAACGTTAGAAATAACAGTGTGCATTTCCTATTCATTATCTGCTACCTTTAACAAACTTGATAACTGTTGTTTATTATCGCGTTAAGTTTTTTGTATGGAGACAATACTTATTCTTTAACTTAATTTTATATTCCTGTTATATAGCAAATAAATACATTTACTGAGATATTTTCAAAAATCTACTTGTAACGGTTCAAACGCTACAATTAAAAAACTTTTTGTATGGTAACCCCCTGAATCCACGTTTTTACCTGAATTTGAAATTTCATCTTTTTAGATGATCTGAGAGTGGGTTAGGTTTTTGATCTATATGTCAGTCAGTCAGTCAGTGGAAAATTGACGACTTTTGGACCTTCATACCTTTTATAGTTGTCCTTATTGATATATATAAATACACGTAGTTTTATATTTTATGTGTTTACGTTAAATATGTTTTTAAGTTATGGAAGAGTCAAACGTGGCATCAACACTGATCTCAATGAATTGCCAACGTTATTACCTGCGCAAAATAAAAGTTGCATTTTTTGGGCAAAAACGGGTTTGTGCGCAATCAAATCGAGGGTGAACGCGCCTGGCGCCAAACAGACTATCTGCATTATCGGAAAGAATTTGTCGACGGCGTTCTGGTGTTTCGTTCGGAGTACGGTAGCTAATGAGCATCACGGTCAGAGCGCGTTCGGAGGGCACGGGGTGCCGGTGTTTGTATTTTGTAACGACTTTTAAGTGCGCATGTTCAACCACCTTAGATTTGTTTACTGCGCGAGGTCGTAAAAATCCGAAAAATGCTTCTTGCCACCGCGGATCTAAATGTGGGTTATCTATGGGCATCAAGTGGTTCGTGTAATATTAAGTATATTTGGCGCTGGCTGTAGCAAGTTTCTTTGCTTGAACATCGCTTAATATACTGCCGCGTGTCTAGACAAAGAGTCAGGAAGTTTTTTTTTTGTCAAAAACGTTATTAACGTAAAGTATGGTTTTACAGGTATATTTTATTTTCTTATAATGACACAAGCAAAAAATGCTTAATATAACGTATTTCAATAGCTTAAAATTAGGAAGCATCAAAAGAAAAAACGCTAAAGGGTCACTTTTAGAGACGGAATGAATTAAAAAACACGTACCGACCCAAAGAACTAAGCGTGAGATTGCTATCACATAAAAGGTATACAGTGCATATCTTTAATGCCCCACTCTCCCCATTATTTTTGGTTCTGTATCAATAAAAATAATAAAATTTAAAAATAATTTTAACAAAATACCATATTTTGAAGGGAAATTAACAGATGAAAATCTTAAGATAGCTGCTGGGTGCCATGTTGGGAAAAATTATATGGAAAAGAGGGTCTTTTGTACATCATTTTAAAGTTCCTAACAAGTACTTTATAAACCTGGAATGTAGGGTCAATATCTCTACCTGCTACAAAATGGCGGTACTTTAATAATTACCTGATCCTTTATTTGGAGGGCAATATTTCTGAATTTATAAGCAATTTGAATTAATATGGCATTTTCTTAAAGCTTTTTCTAATATCTTTTTTTTGTGGATCTACTACTAAAATCTAATGAAAATAATTGTAAAGATCTTTTAAATGGTAATATTGGTAATAATATAAAGGCTGGGAAAAAAGTACACATGTTTTCAAAGAAACGCCCTGTTTATTATATAACCGTTAAAAAGATCTTTAAAAGAGTTTAAAGAAAATACCACACTAATTTTATATAATTTTATTGCTTTTGGAAATATAGCCATCCAAATCAGTTATTTAGGTAAAAATTAAATTAGGTACTGCCTTTGGTAGTAGGTAAATATATTAACTTTATATTATAGGGTTATAAAGTGCTTGTCAAAAGCTTTAAAATGGTAAAGAAAGGCAAGGACGTGTTTTTTTTGCTCTTGAATTTTCCTTCGGACCATTTTTTTTGTGGGTGACGAGGCGTAAAAAAGCGCATATTAACGTCAAAAGGGGTGTAAAAAGCAAAATATCCGGAAAAGGGCGCCTTTTGAAAGGTAAGGAAATTTTTTGGCTCAAAAACCCATCTTCTGTTTTCAAATACCAAGTGAATGCGCAAAATTTATAGTTTGCGTTACTTCAAAAAAGCTTCGTCCGGCACCGATATTAACCTATGGTATTATTTCTGTATAGCTTCTTCGACTTTTCACTTAAACTGTCACATATGCATACGTATATATGTACCTGTTTTGGATATCTAAGTATACTTTATGTAATTTCTACATGTGATATGAAATGCAATGACATGAACTGAGAACTTAAAATTTATAGCACGTCTGAAACTGATACATACTATTGGGACGACATATAGATCAAAAATACTCACCTATATCTACTTTTATGACTTAAAAGTCAGTAACGGAAATGTTGAAAACCCTCCATACATTTTTGCAGGGGTTTTATTAAACTAAACATTGAAACACAAACCAAATGCTCTTCAAAGGCTTATCCATACCTACCTTTTATACTTTTTAAGTAATCTGCTTTAACATATTTTTATTCCAAATGTCTATTTAAATGTAAGTAGGCTGTGATATAGCTCGCCTATTTACTAAGCCGTTATTGAAATTGTAAATTTGTTTGAAAAAAGCACAAATTAAAAGATTTTGTATTATCTGCCAACTATTTTAAAATTCACAGAAAAAAATTAATTAGTTGCTTTTAATGCTACTTCCATTAACACTTTATTTCAGCTGAATGTGGCTAAATGATAAAACTTAAGTGTTTTTTAAACAATCCTAATAACGCCTCTGGTCCTGTTATGACGACATTCTGTGACCTATAACTCGTTTCTTCCATTATCCATAATCACCGTGTCAAATTCTTTTAAAGCAAACTATTGCTGTTGGTCAGATGGTTTCTCGTGGAATGTTTTTCAGGATTAACTCTAGGACTAAAGTAAAGCTTACTTTTTTCAGATCGTGCCAGTATTATATCATTCATAGAAGAAGGGTTTCATTAATCATTGAAATTTCTCTTAAATCTGAACTCCAAACACTAGTAATCAATAAATGGTCGTTGTTATTTTCTTAAGAGAATATTAATGGCTGCCATGTCACAGCCAACTTTAATTTAAATAAACATTTGGACTAAAAAATTTGTAAAAACAGATTTTACTAAAAAGACACAAAAGATAGGTATAGGTGCAACCTATACACCATTTGAAAGAGTATTTTATTTGTCATCATGTAACGTGTAAAATAATACAGGGTGTTCCATTTAAAATAAGAGAGATATGGCTATTTAATTTTCTGAAAATTGAAATTATTTTTGATCACCCTGTACAATATTTGATCTTGATTTGACCTACGTATGATATGGCAGACTTTTTCTAATCTTGTTACACATTTTAAAGTTTAAAGTGTTAAAAGTACATAAATCCAATTCTAATTTTACCTCTGCATTTTTCAAAAAATCAAAATATCACAAAAACGAATAAAATTAGACACTTAGTACTATAAACAAACTTGAGTTATTTTTTAAAGTAGAATCTAAAACCGTCATAAAATATAGGGTGTTCCATTTAAAAAAATATAACTTTGATACGTCACACTTTTTTGAGACACCCCTGTATAGATTAAAATAATTTTATACTGTGGTCTTATCCAGACCTGTATATGTTTAGTATTTACTTTTTTAAAAACCCCATGGTTATCCAGCTACATAAAAATATAAAAGTATTTATGTTTCGTTGCTAAAACTGTTATTTCAATCGTCATTTGATTAAACAAATACAATGAAAACGTATGTAGCCGGAATTCCGGTTTCATTGAATTAAAAATTTCATGTTTATCTGCAGCAGTACAACCGAAATTAAAAAGTACTTTAGAATTTTTTAATCAATTGAATCATAAAATTATTAAAATTGTTACGTTTATATTTTATTTAAATATTTTTCCATAAACTGAATATTTATTTTTATATATTTTGTTTAATTTAATTTGTGAAATAATATTTGATATACAATCATCTGTTAAATTTAATAAACATACTATTTTACAGGAAGTTTATTATGTAAAGGGTCTGTTAATAAGAGTGCTAGTATTTCAAATAGATTTCACGATTTCTACTCTATACAGAGTGTTTTTTTCGATGTTTAGTAAAGGGATCTTAGAAACCGCTGCAGCTACAAAGATGGTTAAATGGAAAATGAGTTGCAGTTTTTAGAGCTTCGTTTAAATCATTTTTGTTTTTTCCAAAAAAGTCATGGGTAACTAGATATTTTGAAAAACCCGTTTTTCCAATAAAAAATCCCTCTGTAGCTCAGTTAATATTCAAACTAGAAAAAAAGTGTAAATAGGAGACTTGTAGATATTTATTTTCTTAATAAAGGGGTTAAATCCAATATTTAATAAGGTAGTCCGTTACGACATAAACTTGCATTTTTTAAAATGGAAATCATAGTTGGATATGACCTTTTTAAAAAGGCTTTTATAAGCTCTTTATCAATGTATAGCAAGATATAATTTAAATAAAAAATAACGTAGTTTTGAACATACCATTTTATAAATTTGTTTTTTTTTTCTAGTTGGCCGCGAAAAAGTGAACTAGTACTGTTGTAAATTCCTTTTTTTTGACAGCCTTTCCAATAAATATTTTTACTCTCATATGCTTGTAACACTCAGTTTATGTAACAATAATTATTTATGATTATAACGTATAAGAGTTGAGTCCATAAACGAAAAAATTTGGTTTTAAAAGATAATGCATGCGTATAGGCAATAATAGTGTAATTTTCAATAATTTTTAAATAGTTATGTTCCTCATTTCTTACTAAGTTTAATTTAAAGCACTATTTGAATTATTATAGTGGTAAATTTAGTAGTTAAATTAGTTTTTGCTGTTAATTGTTAATTTTTGTTATTTATTTTAATCAATTGAGTTTCTTTTTTAAAATTTAACAAATTTATAGAACTATTACTGTCTTGTTAGACGTTTTAAAAAACTTTAAAAAATTAACCTTAAATATATTTCTTTAAGGGTTCGCGTCTGAAATTATTTATTAAAAAGTTATGAAAATGCTCTTGTTTAATTAGTAGATATAGGTAATTTATAGTACTGATAAGATAATAAAAGGCATTGTCAATAAAACAAATTTAATTGTTTAGGGCAAAATGACATAAAAAAACTAATTAAAAAATAATTAGGTCCAAAACAACGTATTTTTTAAAAAGTATATCTTGTTATACGTAGGGTGTTCAGTAAGTTTTGAGATACTTTGTTACTAAACGGCGCAGGAAAGTAACATTGATGTTTTTGTTTGTAAATGTCATGAAATGTCGTAGTCCTACATAGTTATTAGTAAACTATCAGTTTTACGCCAGTTCGTGTCCAGCGATTTTAGCGCAATGGCGTCGTGGACGACTATCGAGTGTTGTGCAATTTTAAAATACAACTTTTCACGTGGGTTATATCAAGAACAGTGTTTAGAAGAAATGAAGCCTATACTTGGTGATGACTGTCCATCTCGTGCGATCATATACAGATGGTATAATCGTTTTCGCTTGAAGACGCCTCACGCTCAGGTCGACCGTGTGAAGTAGTTACCCCAGAAAACATATCTGCCGTCAAAAAGCTATAGAAACAAACCGACGAATTACCTATCGTCAGTTAGAAGAGACATTGAACATAAGTTTAGCAACATTACACACGATCATACATGAGCACTTGGGTTTTAGAAAATTTTTACTCTTTGGGTTCCACACAAGTTAACTCACGAGCAGCAGACACAAAGAGTGAATTGGTGTAAAAAAGATGTCCAAATTCCAGGAGGGTAAATCTAAAGACATAGTGTCGATCGTCACGGGAGATGAAACTTATCTTTATTATTACGACGTTCGAACTAAACAACAGAATAAGATATGGGTTCTCGAAGGTGAAGAAACGCCGACCGAAGTTCGCAAATCAAGACCTATAAAAAAAATAATGATAGTTGTTTTCTTTGGTTTAAGAGAAATAATTGAACGTGTTGTGCTTCGAGAACAGAAGACCGTAAATGCTCTCTGGTACACTACAGTATGCCTTTGAAAAGTTATAGAAAAGTTAAGAGTGATTCGCCCAAACTCGCAACTCGCTAGCTGGTACGTTCATCATGACAATGCCCCACCTCATCGAGCTGAACTTACCTGTTAATTTTTGACAGATGCAGGCTTTAGACTTTTGAACATCCGCCTTATAGCCCCGACTTGGCGCCGTGTGACTTTGGGTTGTTTCCTTTTGTCAAGAGCCAACTGAAAGGACCAAAGTTTAAAACTGAAGACGCGCTAATGGAGGCCTGGGATAAAATATGCGCTGAAATTTCAAATGAAAAGTGGAAAGCTATTTTCAGTGACTGGTTGGTTAGAATGGAAAAGTGTATGCAATGTGGTGAAAACTATTTTGAAAAAATCAAATAAATGTACGTATATCTCAAAACTTTTCGAACATCCTACGTACATCGTTAAAAATCTTATAAAAGGGCCTCTTTAAAAATGTCATAGACAACTATGGTTTCCATTTTAAAAAATGCAATTTTATGTCGTAGCTTAAAAACGGACTACTATTTGTATATACTCGGATATCACCTTTTTATTAAGAAGATACATAACTACAAGTTTCCTATTTACACCTTTATTCTATTTCGAAAATTAACTGAGCTACAGAGGAAAGAAGATTTTGGAAAAAAGGTTTTTTTAATATCTAGTAAGCTATGACTTTATTTAAAAAAAAAAACAAAAGTGATTTAAACTAAGGTTTAAAAACTGCAACTTTTTCCCCCATTGAAAAAAACTCACCATGTATATTTTTAAGTTCTAGGTGTCTGTTATTGGTAACTTCGTTATTATTTAAAATTCGAAATAGTTTAAATTAGCAAATTAGTAGCATTTTTACGCTCTTTAAGACTGAAGGTTTAGAAAAAAACAATTTACAATCGGGTTTCTGAGTTATTCAGCAAAATACCCTTTTTTAATGGAACACCCTGTATATTTTATTACTATTAGAAAGATCTTTTAGAATCCTTATAAATGTAAGATAATGTAAACCTACCATTAGCCAGAATTTCTGTTTGACATAAATATCATGCAATACATGTCAGATGTCAACATACCAAGGGTCTAACTTTAATTAAATAGTTATTTACATTACAAGATGCGAAAGTTTACTTCTTGTTCTATGTATCGCATAATTTAATAATCATTAACATCATGTTTTAATAGAAATATCAGATTTTGAAATTTTACCTGTTAAAAATTATCTCTTTATCACCACCAACCCCTGGTCTGTATATTCCATGCTCAAGTTAACAATTTCCGTTAACAAAAATCAAGAATTTTCGGAGTTCAAGAAACTAGTTGCTTTTATTAAATGGAAATACGATGGTTATGAGGCAAAAAAGTCAAAAAAATTTAAAAAAGAAAAAATCATAAAGTTTTTACTTAACGCGCCTGATCAAAGTTACTTAGCAATGAAAGTAATTGCCATTATGGGAGTGGCTGGGGCATGCCGGACAGACGGAATATACAGAATGAAGCTAAGTGATGTAGAAATAAGAAATGACGTGGGTATAGTAAAAATAGTGGAGTCTAAAAATACAGTTAAAAGAAACTTTGTAGTAATCAACGATGAAGGTTCAGTTCCTTATGTCAGATTTCTACAGGAATATATTAAGCTGAGACCAAGGAATGCTCTAGATGAGCGCTTATTGTATCGTTATGAAAGAGGTAAATGTGTTAATCAAGTAATTGGAAAGCACACTATTTAAAATGTACCTAAAGAAATTGAGAAGTTTTTGAAGCTTGAAGACATCAGTAGATACACTGGCCATTCTTTTAGAAGAAAGTCAACTACGTTCCTTGCCAATGCTTCGGATGTCGATATTTTGGACTTAAAAAGGCATGGAGGTTGGAAGTCTTCTTCTGTTGCGGAGGGATATATTGCTGAATCCTATAGTATTAAGGTGGAAATTTCAAAGAAGATTTTACACGAAATTCCTACCAATATTTCCTCTAATGAAGTAACAGTGAAAAATATGAATATTAACTTAGTTAAAGGTGATAACAATACCCCGACAACAAATTTAAAAACTGTTAATTCAAGTATTATTCCTCCAATTTCTTTTGCTAATTGCTCAAATTGCACAATTACTTTTAATGTCAATACCTAATCTAGTTTTTTAAAATATTTTGTCATAAATTGGTTACTTTTTATAAATAAATCCTAATATTTCCCACAAGCATATTTTCTTTTTTTACTCTTACTTTTTTGTCCAGGCGCTGAAAATATTACTTTCATAGCTAGCAACGCTTAGCAACCAGGTAACACGAAGGTTCTCTTTCGTTATCATTCGCGTTGCTAGGACCACAAAATTTTCTTATTTATACAGTAGTAGAAAAACTGATTTTTTATTTTATTAAAAATGCTCAAAATGTTCATTCATGTGGTTAATAAAAATGTTTAATAATGATTGATGCTCCGTGGTATTAAAATGAAAAACTTTGATTATAGGAATAAAATATGATTTACAACTTTTGAATCCTTATAAATAAAGATGTATTAATTAGTTTATCAAACAACATTAATTTATTAGTTTAAAAAACCGGTTTTGTCGACTTAAACAAAAACAACAAACTAACCTACATCAACAATACATCGAATAATATAAAATCTAAAAATATACCAAAAAGGTTTAGAGACAAGCGGTCTGGTGGATAAGAACATCGGCAGGTGGCTGACAGTTCAAGAACTTGGCCTGCAGCCAATGCGTGCCTGCATGCTGCTGCTGCATTGTATACAACGATGTTGCATAATAACAGAAGTGCCCTATCGGTTTGATTCAGGTTGTGTTTGTTTTGTTATGTAAACGTTACGAAAGATGAAACATAGATATATTTATGCTATCAAAGCTAATACGATATTTGAAATTTTGATAATGATACAAGTTTTTTTAGGCATTGGCTAAACGATCGCCAGCGCCGGCGGTTTTGCTCAATTATAAGAAGAAAACTGCCGTCCGACGATTTTATCAATTTACATTTATAAAAACGAAAATGGTAATTAATTTGTGATAACCGGCGGTTTTTACTTTTTTTCGATAGAAGCCACCATTCGGCGGTTTTGCTTATAAAAGCTATTAAAAACCGCCGAAAAATAGTTAAAGTTAACCTAACCTTAAAAAATATTTATTTTGCTGTGCCGAAAGCGTTTAGTTTTTTTTTTGTAAATTTATTGTTGAATATTGTAGTTTAGTTAATAGCACTCTTTGGAAAAACAAATTGGCAGGCAAATAAAACCACTATTGTATTTGTCCTAACGTTTCGTGGCTGAATTGCCACTTTATTAGGGGCCTTAAATTAAAAAGACACATTACAAAACTATTTCGTCACATGGACCCAATAATTACAACCAAAAAAAAACTTTTAAAAAATATTGTCAAGCAGGAAAGGCGAAGAAACAACCTATCAGGATGTCATTGGCAGCATTATGCTCAGCAATTATAGTAAGAGACGTACCGCCATGTTTGTCATACCAATTTTATATCGAATGAATTTTATTTGTAGCAGTAAAATAGTATTAGATTGTCAGCAAAATGAGCGTCAGTCGCCGCTCCTGCGGTGGAGTCAACGGTGGCAGCATATGAAAGTCGTTAAAAAAAAGTGACAAAAAGTAATTTTAAACCTTGTCAATATTTGTGAGACAGTTTTATAATGAGGTTTTTATCAGAAGGACGGCTTTTAATTCTATTATTTGCGTAAAATGATATAATATTTCTATTTCTAAAACCAAAAAGTAATAAAGGTATTTTTAAAATTCTTGACTTTAACAAATAACCACCTGGGCAGCCAGGTTTTTGGTGAGAGGTGAG
>JACEGR010007469.1:0-49030 GCA_014170235.1 Listronotus bonariensis
TTGTGAGAAAAAATATGTAATCCGCCATTTTGTGGCGGCGGCCATTTGGATTTTAATTTTTTTATAGTGGGTTCTATTCTACCAATCAAGCCCTTCCATTTGATACCCATATTGAGGTATTTGTGAAAAAAATGTAATCCGCCATTTTGTGGCGGCGGCCATCTTGATTTTTTTTATAGTGAGCTCTATTCTACCAACCAAACCCTTTCATTTGATACCCATATTGAGGTAGTTGTGAGAAAAAATATGTAATCCGCCGTTTTGTGGCGGCGGCCATTTTGGATTTTAATTTTTTTATAGTGGGTTCTATTCTACCAATCAAGCCCTTCTATTTGATACCCATATTGAGGTATTTGTGAAAAAAAATATATAATCCGCCATTTTGTGGCGGCGGCCATCTTGGATTTTATTTTTTTCATAGTGGGTTCTATTCTACCAATAAAGCCCTTTAATTTGATACCCATATTGAGGTTGTAGTAAAGTAATATGTAAGCCGCCATTTTGTATTGGCGGCCATGTTGGATTTACAATCATAAAGAATATGTTATATTGTATTGTCATCAAGACTAAGGAAGTGTAACAAATTTCAGATCGATCGGTCGTCAGGAAGGGGGTCAAATTTCAATTACTAGATTTGACCCAAAAATAATTCCAAATAAATAACAAACAGGTCAAGTAAAACCGTTTAAAAATAGTTTTTTACATCCTTGTGAACAATTTCCAATTAGTTATTTAATTAAATGGTTTGTTACAGTTAGACTATTCCATACCCTCAAATGGATAAATAGAAACTTCAAAAATATGAAAAATAAAAAATTGTCATATGCGAAAATAAATAGACACATTTCATAATAATTATTAACATATCTCAATACGACATATTATTAAAGCATCTGTTTTATTTGATTGCATAGATGTTATAAAATGCATTATAATAATATTAAAATATATTTTTAAGAGATAGGCGCCTAAACATGTTAATTTTTTAGGTACGCTCATGAAACGCCTGCAAAATATGCAGTTCGAGGTCATGAGACGCGCTAGAAGACATCAAAGAAGCCGCCTTCGAGATATCCTTCTGGTTAATATATTTATTCTTGTGATATTATTATGTACACAACTTAAGGCGGATACGCTGTACATAATACGTAGTCTAGATATCTCTTCCAATGATATTTTTCTTGTTTTTGCACACATGAAAAAACGATTAAAATTATTATTTGAAAATTCTATCTCCGTCTCTGAACGGAAGTACTTATCCACTTCAAAATATTTTTAAGTTTTACTAAGCAGATTCCAAGAACCTGCATCAAGTCGTATGTATGTGGGAATACCGCGAAGATATGGTGTTTTCTGGGATGGGCACGCTCGTACAAAGTACCGGTAGCTGCCGGTGTCACTTTTTGCACTATTATTTTTAACGGGATACGTTAAAACGCAATGAACAATATTTTTTCAGATACGCTTAGGTTGGCATTGGTTACAAAAACAAGAAATTGGTTTCTCATTGTGGGGCTCAATAAGGATAGAAAAGGGGGAAGAAAAAGTCATACGCCAACCAAAAAAAAAAATGTTAAATTTTTTTAAAGAGAACACCAAATTTATAATTATATTTTTGAATTCTTTGCTCAATTCAAAGTATTTTTTATTAAGGGTACCTACTATATGCCCGTCTTTAACTGTTCTTGGGTTATCTACGCTTAAAGAGTCATATTTTGGGCTAATATTATTTAATTAAATATATTTATACACAATAAAGGTAATACAGGTAATTACCTAATACTTCAAAGTCAATAACAATTTCACGTATTGGTGGATTTTAATATTAGTTTATAACATGAATTTTTCGATAGATGAAAAACTACAGATAATAACGCTATATTACAACTGTGGAAAAATGCCAGTGAAGCAAAAAAAGATACATTAATTTTCAAAGAAATAAAAACAAATGGCCACAAGAATTCTTGTGAAATGGCTTTGAAGTATCAGGTAATGACCTGCATTACCTGTATTTCATATAGACATATTTAATTAAATAAGCCAAAAATGTGACCTTTGAAGCGTTAATAGTTCAAAAGCAGTAAAAGTGAAACATGTACTACCCTTAATAAAAACACCTAAAAATAACTCCCCTAAGTCGCTCCGATCATGGCTTAGTTACTATATCTTATCCTGCACATTCCAAGGTTAATGAATGCATGCCACCACGCACCGTATGGTACTACAACTCAGCCGACTGGGATGGCCTGAGGGACTTCTTCGCCATTTACCCCTGGGATGCTTTTCTTCTCGTGATCCTTCTGAAAATTTCCAATCAAATAACTGAACCAATTGAATTGGGCATTAAAACCTATATTCCACACACTATCAAGAACCCCAAACAATCCAATAACAAACCCTGATTTTACAAATTTTGTGATAAAGCTAGAATTTTTTAGAAAAATCGACAGGCCAGCATTGAAGCAAGAAACTTCTACAATCAAACAATTTCTAAAGCCAAACACTCCTTCGACAATCGTATTAAAAACAAAGTTTTTTCTTGCTCAAATGGCAGCAAATCTTTCTGGTTCTTTGCGAAAAACATAAGTAGGAATTTTTGTACCAGTTCTTTTCCACCACTAACTTTGGAAGATGAAAATATTTCTACCGCTAAAGGAAAAAAAATCCATTTAACTATAGACCAATTTCAATTCTCTTAGTTCTTTGTAAAGTAATGGAAAAATTCGTTAATTCACAAATTTTTAAGTATTTAGAAAAACACAAAATTTTGCATAACAGACAGTATGGATTTCGCCACAAAAGATCTACAGCAGATCTTTCATTCGTATCACACTGCTGGAATAAGTCTCTTGAGTTTCTAGATGAGTCCCAGATCGTTGCTCTTGATATATCCTAAGCTTTTGACCAGGTCTGGCATGCCGCACTTTTTAATAAACTTCCCTCCTATGATCTTTCAACTAAAATCTGTACTTGGCTCTCTAGTTATCTATTTGATCGACGTATTGTTAGCGTCACATTTGAAAGTAACATTAACTGGCCTAAACACATTGTATCTATAGCCACGGCAGCTTCAAAAGAGCTTGGATTTCTCTTTCGAGCCAAAAAGTATTTTTCCACTTCTGCTGGATCTGTGAACCGATTCTGAACCAGAACCGAGACTGGTTTAGAATTGTTTCAAAGCGCATGTCTAGTTATTTATTAGTTCGGAATTTTTATTTACCGCGAACGATTTTTTATAACAGCGGAGGATGTTCTAACCCTGGCCTTTTAGTTAGGATTTTTCATGGTTAAATTGGATACTACAAAAAAAAATTAAATTTAAACAAAAATGGGTTCAAATTGTTCTACTGTCGAAAGCCTCTCCGGCGGAAGACGAGGGATATCCCTCGCCTCCTCTCGTTTTTAACATAAATGTGTGTATTTAACTAAAAAAGAGGGTATTTTTGTAGACTGTGGTGCCAAACTGCTATGGTAGAATCGTCTCGACAACATAAGAAAAAAAATTCATATAAATATCGGTTCGCACATTCTTTGTTTTCAGGATACAGGGTGTATGTAACAACATGTTTTTGGGTATATTGAAGATATTTATAAAACCTAAAAGCATATTCCTTAACCATAAAAAAATATTGGATTTTTTCTTTTAAAATTTTTATAATGTAGCAGTGCATTCTTTAAGTTTCTACATGGATATATGAGATCATTCTTTTACATTTAAATTCTGGAAAATTACGGTGAAAATTAGTGCTATAATTCAATCTAAGTAACCTCAATGACAAAATTACTTGTAATTTTTGTGAAGATGACTGTGCGTTAATAAAGATGAAGATGAATAAGTATGACACAATTTTATTTTAAATTAAGACGCTTTGATAAAAATTCCATCAGTTTATTAGAAAAAAAAGGGACAAAAAGGAAAATTTAATATTAATCATATTAATCTATACAAATATTATAAAGGGGTAAAGTTTGTAACTGTAACTTTGTTTGTTTGTAGGGGCTAACTTTTGGAAATACTGAACCGATCATAAACATTCTTTCACATCAGATCCTGTATTCTTAAAGCCAATTCTATCAAAAAGTGATAGAAATCAATTTCCTTTGAGAGCAATTGATTTCTCTTGGTATTGACTGAGAGAAAGTCGAAAAATCAATAGAAAATAGGATTAGATAACCTATAAACTTAGTCTTTAGGCGTTGACCATCGTGTGAAGATTTTTATTAATACATATATTATCTTTATTTTTTTTTTGATTATAAAAAATAAATAATATTAATAACTTAATATATTGGAACGACATAATTAATAAAAATGTAGTGGAGGCAGTGGAGAAGTGGCATATTGGGATAGACATTCTTGTTCAAAGAGATCCCTTTACAGTTTTAGATCAAAGATTTGTAAAGATGTTTAGATTGGCCCAAAAAATTTGGTGTACAAATTGATAGAGGTACTGACCTTTATGCAACCACAACCACGACCTTCGGCACTTTCAATAACTACAAATGTAAGCAGATATCTACTTTTTACCAAGAAAACAATAGTGTGGTTGTGTGTTTAATGCCATAAATAGTTTTAGAAACCTAAAAAATATTGAATCTATTATCCCTGGTACATTTGGGGATGTTCGTGAACTGCACCAGGTAAAGGCCCCCCTTCATTCTTTTTGCAAAAAGTTGTTAACCAAAAAAAAAAAAAAAGAAAAAAATCATCCCAAAATTCTTAATATTGGGGCCCCCTCTTTTGTATTTTACGATCAAAAAAGGTCTCTACCTTCAAAACTACGCTCCTCAACCCTAATATGTACCCTTTTTTTGTATGAGAACTCCCCTTTTGGAGCCCCTTCTAACTGGGGCTCAGGGCGAGCCGCCCCCTCTCGATACGCTAGTGCTTTTTAGAGATTTTTGTCTCCATGATATAGATTTAAACGGTAATAAAATGCTAAACACTAGAAAAGTTAAATGTTCATTTACTCTACAAAATTTCGGTTCCAAACTGCCAAACAAAATATCTTTGGTGAGTTCTTCACTGTCAAAATTATCTTTATTTTCATTGGCCCTAATTAAACATATACGTTTGGCAACACTGCCTCATAATTTTCATTCTCCTTTTATCGAGCTCGTTCAAGAATACTGTCATTGGAAGACGATAGAAAATCGGGGGAGTAGAGAAGCTGAGGGAGTGTGACTTTCTCTCAAAATCAAGAATACGGGCCCAGAAAACTACACTATTTAGAAGAGTTATAGGATATATGTTATTAAGATTGAACAAAAAGTTCAGAGAAAAATATAAGTAACGCCCGGTAAAGTGGCCACGGGTTAGTAGTTAGTATAGAATTATTGCAAGTTGCCTTATTAAGCTCGGGTATTATTAATACCGACCTTATTTAAATAGTGCTTGTACCCATAATTTAGAGTTATTGCAAATCATGTTGACAGTACCATTAACCTTAAAAAGGGGGAATTTTTTTTTTATTATTGTTTTGTGTTGTAGGGTTTTGTTTAACACAATTAAAGAAATACATTTGAAAAAGCAAGATTTTAATTATTTTTACTTCTAAAAATTTTTCGATTTTGTGCTCGGCAGCCTTTCGGTTTACACGAACAGATCCGAAGTTAAAATAAGACCAAAATAAGGCACGACTTAAAACCGACATAAATAAAGCCAGGCACTATCCCTATTAAGAGATTCCTTATACCACCATGCATCTGCGCAAGCTCAGATGTCAAAATAAGGCCGGTATTATTAGTGCCTGGCCTTATTTTACTGTGCAATATTTCTCTAGTATTAAATAAAATATTAAACACTTTGAAAATTAAAATTTTTTAAATTTGCGATTTTTTTTTTTTTTTTTTTTTTTTTTTGGTTAGCTCCTCTCCAGAAAGCGAATCCTTTAATTTGTATTTTGTCGTGAATTTAATCTAATTTTATCAAAAAATCCCAAATTTTACAAATTATCTATATTTTTTTAAAAAACTTTACATAGCAGGTTGAAATTTTTTCACTTCACAATTTTTTTATGCAAGCCTTGGCCTCTTATAAGAAAAATGTCTGTAGATGTTTTTGCGAGGTTGACTAATAAAAAAAAACAAACAATTTTTGCAAATTCTAAAATAATGTTTTTTCTTTACGAAGATGGTTCTTTTGAGGCCACAGTATCTAGTTTATACGTCATGCCAACTCGATACGTTCAAATTGGCTTTCAGTGTGTTAAACAATAGCAGGTAGAGATTAAACAAAGAATGCCTTAACATTCCGGATAAGATGACGTGTCGGTATTGCTTTGTTGTTGCTTTAAAAAACTCTAAACCGTTTCCTTTCCACGCATTGGAAGAAAAAATCGCATTTTAAGTGACACGTCGTGTATATTGGGTGTGGATCACATGTCTCAATTTTAAGATAAAACAATTTAAAAAATTCCAGTTGGGCGCCTTAAATACTAAAGCCAGCTACTCATTACGCGGTACTTGCCAAGTACTTGGTAAGTAGCAAGTAGTGTATACGACGACTCGTTTAGACTTGCCAAGTTACTTGCACTAGAGATGTGACTGCGATCGCAGTCGCTGCTACCAATCACCGGTTATTAACAAATCACAGTAACTTGACTCGGAATATACTTGGCAAGTATTTGTCGAGTTCCGAGTAAGCTAGCTACATTACGCGTCTACTTATAGAATTGCAAGTTTTTGGAAAGTACAAGTAATAAACAACAAGTAGTTTTTAAAGATGGACGAAAGTGAAACGACAGTTTTAGCTGCTTTTGTAACAATCAGATGTGGTTATATTTTTATTAAAAAATCGAAAAAGAAGTGCAAACGTAGAAGGTGGTGGGTTACATCTTTAAACAATAGTAAAGAAGGGTAGGTATTTTTCTTTTTTGTATATAAAGTGGGGCTGCTACTTGCGTCACACGACTAGCGCCAGCTCTTTTGCATATGGAAACGTGTTAAATCGTTTGGCGCCTGTTGCCTTGAGGCAAGCACAAAGCAATGCACCATCAGTAAAAGTTTAAGACGGGTGTACTCATTGGTGCATTTGGTGCGGCGAATAACGGTCAGTCTAGTTTTTGCCAATATTAAAATAATAGCACCATCAAATAGCTAGATACCCAATATAATACCACTATTGCTAATTACACCAGAAAAAGTTTGAAGTCCTTGAAAAAAAACGTTTAAAGATACAACCACAGGTTAAAACGTGCCGCCTAACAATATTCGACTTAAAATATTAAAACGCAAATACTGATAAAATATACCAATAGGACTTTAATAGTTATTTCCCGAAACCTTTCAATTTGACTTGCCAAGTAACGCGTAATGTATCGTCGGTAAATAAATTGCCAAGTCAAGTACTTGGCTCCTTTGACTTGTGATTGTTTTCCGCTACATCTCGGGAAGTGCAAGTAACTGGTCAAGTCTAAACGAGTCGTCGTATACACTACTTGCTATTTACCAAGTACTTGGCAAGTACCGCGTAGTGAGTAGCCGCGACCCTTCTATTCGACTTGCCAAGTAACGCGTAATGTAGCGCCGGTAAATAAATTGCCAAGTCAAGTAAGTACTTTGCTTCTTTGACTTATGATTGTTTTCCGCTGCAGCTCGGGAAGTGCAAGTAACTTGTCAAGGATGAGGATGGGAGAAAGTTAAAGCAAATCTCACCAGGGTGAGAGGGGAGGGGCGAAAAATTGAAAAAACACCTCACGTAATTATTAGCGATTGTGCATTTTTTGCTGTGACTTGTATATTTCTTATTTAAATAAACAGTTGAGTTTTATTTTCGCCATGAATCCCGAAATGGCACGAATAAAGGTCTGGCCACGTATAACCGCTCCAAGGCCGCACCGAGCCCGGATTTACAATGATGGAGGAAAGTGGGGCAGATAAATTCACTTTTCGTACCCTTAAAAATATAAAAAACATTTTTGTCAAGCTGAGTCTATTGTTTTATGTATGTATATCTCCTTGTTTAAATAAAACAGATTTTTCCATTTTCTCTCTCTTTTTATCCAAACTTTGGATATAGTATAGGTTAAAACTGTGTTACCTTATGTGTGAAGGTTTATTTTACGATTTCACCAGCAAGACGCACGGCTGTGGGCTTGTTGCGGTTATGTGTGTCCAGACCTTAATTATGAGTGAACGATGAAAACAGTTCTGGTTAGTTCAATAAACAAATTTATAAACACTTTCATAATCATGTTTTATTACTTATTAGATATTCGTACCAATTCGGAAGTGCTCAGTTACCGTAAACATTTTAGGAACCAGTTTACATATAAGTCGTCAGAGCAACCAAAAAGGTTGGAAACCAGTTTTTCTTATACTTTTGATTCAGGAACCAAGTGCCCTTTGAAGTGGCACGACGTGACTGATAGATAATATACATAAGATAAGAAATGACGGTATTTTAGACCTACATCCTATATTTAAAAGTTTACTTGAAAATTATTCTAAAAATATTTTAAAAGAACCATTCGAAGCATCACAAAACAAGTAGGTATGATACACTTATTAAATTACCTACTATTTTACAATTATTTTTCAAATAGGTCAGACATTACTTGACACCCTGCATGGTGTGAATGGTACACTGAGTATGTTCAAGGTAAAATGTTTACAAACAATGGATAATAAAATACTAGATATTAAATTTTCGCAAAAAAATAAGATTAGGATCAGAATTTTTCTTTAAAAATGATATTCCTGGGAAAATACTGAATAAATGTTATTACACCACATACAGGGTGTTCGAAAAATGCACGGCCAAATTTTGAGGAGGTGATTCCTCATTGAAAAATATGAAAAAAGTTCCTATAAACACGGGTCCGAAAATGCATAGTTTCCAAGATACAGGGTGTTAAACTTTTTAAATAAAATAGGTTTTTTGTAATTATCTTGAATACCCTGTAACCGATTTTCTTGAAATTTTTCAGTGTTACTTCTAGTAATAAGGGCCAAAGTTAGGCATAATTAAATTAAAATTATTAAGTCCAGTGGCGTCTCACGGGACATCTTATCGAAAATAATTGTAAAAAAATGTACGCCACTGACTTTTTGTAACTTTTTTATTTTTTTTTAGAATAAGCAACTAAAAATACAACTTTTTTATTTCTTGAAATTTTTTGTATCTTGCTTCATTTTCGAGAAAAAAATAAAAACCACTTTATTGCATGTTTCTTGGGACGGAATTTTTGAATTTTGACGATTTACTGAGCAAAAACAGTTAAAGATAGAGCAAAATTAATTTTACTTTCCTATCTTAACTTTTTAAGGACTATCTAATGACATTAAAAAGTGAAGGTCAACTGAAGATTAAAGAAGGTGAATGTTGAACCTAAATGTTGGACACCCTGTATCTTGGAAAGTATGCATTTTCGGACCCATGTTTATAGGAACTTTTTTCATATTTTTCAATGAGGAATCACCTCCTAAAATTTGGCCGTGTATTTTTCGAACACCCTGTATAATATCATTTACCTATAATATTTTTTGGTAAAAGATATATCACCTATTAAAAGTAATGTTTATAACAATTAGAGTTTTTACTATAAAGAATTAGAAAGATAAACGAAAGCGTATTAAACTCGAAAAGATTGTCGAAAGTTATTCTGTATGTATATACAGGGGGTCCAGAAAGTCAACGATGATATTAAAAGGGCTGGTGGAACAACCCAAAAGCATCCAAAAAACATTTAATAACCTCAGTAAAAATGTAGGCTTTTAAACTTTTTAAATCACTAGGGATATCATATGGCAATTTGACGTTTTTATAAAGAATAACTTTTTCGAAATATGAAAAAAAGTTACAGATGTGGTTAGGTTCATCTGCAGACATACTGTAGTTTTTTCAAAGAGAACTTTTAGCTGATGATAAAGGTTTATACCTTCGAAACATGTCCCTTTTGAATTTGTAAATCTATACGATTCATTAAAGTTAGTGGAGTAGACTTTTTAGTTTAATTTTGGTCTTTAATCAATTAAGGACAAAACAAACAAAACAGGACAATCTAGACCACTTTCAAGTGCCAATAACTCGAAAACCATTTTTACTGCGATCATTTGATGTTTCCCTGGATGTTGATGGGTTGTTCCATCAGCTTTTTTACTATTATTGTTGACTATCCAGCTACCTTGTATAAGTATTCATTACCTACTCCCTCAAAAAATTAAATTATTTACGCCAATGAGTCTTTTAGTTTATAGGAAAAACTAGATTCAAAAAGTAGTAATTGTTCTAACTTCCAACAAGAGAGATGATAGTAGGGGAGCCCACGATGCTAAATGGGGATTTACTCGAGCGTCATAGAGACCTATTGGGCTGCAAAGCTGAGATGATAAAAAATAAAGAATAGTTTAAAAAAACTAAAAAAACACGCTTTTATATGCAACCGAACTAAAAATTAGAAAATAATTTTTCATTACAAAGAGTTTGTCACTTCAGAGTAAAAATCGTGGGGTGCATTTTACTATTTTTTCATAACTTTTCCCTCATAGATATTTGTAAATAGAATAATTATGACATTTAATATATTAAGCACCCCACGCTTTTATTCTGAAGTGACAAACTCTTTGTAATGAAAAATTATTTTCTAATTTTTAGTTCGGTTGCATATAAAAGCGTGTTTTTTAGTTTTTTAAACTATTATTTATTTTTCATTTTTAGTTCGATATATCAATTAGTTTTTTGCGGTCATGTGATATTGAAATGTTTTACGAACTATTTATGTATGTATGCATGTAAGACTGAAACTGCACGCATGCGCAGATCACTCGCCTAGCTCTAGCTCGCTTACTCTTTCACAGAGGATCTGTAAAGGAATTTATTTATCCTGGCGGTCCTAATCCGGATAACGAGATACTGTTTTTAAATTATTGCATTGTCATCGGTCCTTGATACGTGTGCAAAGTTTCAAAGAAATTGAATCGCTGGGAGTTGGTAAAAATTAGGCTCAAAGATTCCGTTACATAGATAGATAGATAGATAGATAGATACAACCCAAGCTAATAAAAGCGTGTTAAAAAAAGGGTATATAATTCATCGGTGAGGAAAGCGGCTTTCGATTTGTAAATATGTAGGTCAAAAAATGCTGTTAATATTTTGGCTTGTGGAAATAGTTCAGATCCTATCGGATTATCTATTTTTCGTTATCCTCAAATTATTTTCTTCAAAATAAATAAATAGCCACGCTCGAGAATGTCAAAATGCCGTTTTTTTTGCAATTTGTAGCCCTCCATTTTCTTTACGTCACTGTCAAATTGTCAGATTAGTAAAATATACCCCAGGATACCCACGAGCCGACCCTGATCTTAAAATTGCTGTTACAAATTTGTTCCATATTCCCTCTTTTGTTCCTTTTAGTCGATAGAATTATACCACCATTAAGTATTCAATTTTTAATACCCAGATATGAACATCTTAATCAAATTTAGTTTGAAACTACCATAAAGCAAATTGTTACGAGCGATTTAACCGCTTGTGTTCTTGGAAATGGCGAATTGGCTTATAAAAGTAATATCACGCGTTCCGCAGGAAACGGTTCGCGATATAAATGGATATATCGATATAGACATACAGATTGGCCTCATCGAAATTCAGGACGAGCCTTTTGCAGCCTTCCTTTTGACTTTAGTCACCTCGATAATGTCATTATTTCTATTTTAAGTTCGATTATGTGTTTAGAGGATATTGTGAAATCTATGATTTTGTAAGTGTTACTTTAGTAAATAATGTGTTATCCGATATAGAAATGTATACAGGGTGTCTGGATTTCGTTGCAGGTGCAGGACATCTTTGCTATTATTAGAGACTAGCGGACCCGTGCCCTCTTCGTTAAGCGTTAATTTTATTTGTCTCTGAACTTTTTGTTTAATCAGAACTAACCAAAACTAATTATACATAAAAACCTTCTTCTTAAATCACTTTATCTATTAAAAAAACTGCATCAAAATCCGTTGAGTAGTTTTAAAGATCTAAGCATACTATTACAGACAGACGCGAAAAGCGACTTTACTTTATAGTATGTAGTGACTACTACGTAGGGAGTTCGAAAAGTTTTGAGATATACTTACATTTATTTGATTTTTTCAAAATAGTTTTTACCGCATTGCATACACTTTTCCATTGTAACCAACCAGTCATTGTTATGATGAACGTACCAGCTAGCGAGTTGCGAGTTTGGGCGAATCACTCTTAACTTTTCTATAACTTTTGAAAGGCATACTGTAGTGTACCAGAGAGCATTTACGGTCTTCTGTTCTCGAAGCACAACACGTTCAATTATTCCTCTTAAACCAAAGAAAACAACTATCATTATTTTTTTACAGGTCTTGATTTGCGAACTTCGGTCGGCGTTTCTTCACCTTCGAGAACCCATATCTTATTCTGTTGTTTAGTTCGAACGTCGTAATAATAAAGATAAGTTTCATCTCCCGTGACGATCGACACTATGTCTTTAGATTTACCCTCCTGGAACTTGGACATCATTTTTTACACCAATTCACTCTTTGTGTCTGCTGCTCGGGAGTTAACTTGTGTGGAACCCAAAGAGTACAAATTTTTCAAAAACCCAAGTGCTCATGTATGATCGTGTGTAATGTTGCTAAACTTATGTTCAATGTCTCTTCTAATTGTCGATAGGTAATTCGTCGGTTTGTTTCTATAGCTTTTTGGACGGCAGATATGTTTTCTGGGGTAACTACTTAACACGGTCGACCTGAGCGTGAGGCGTCTTCAAGCGAAAACGAGCCCCGCTGAATTTGTTTGTACCATCTGTATATGATCGCACGAGATGGACAGTCATCACCAAGTATAGGCTTCATTTCTTCAAAACACTGTTCTTGAGATAACCCACGTGAAAAGTTGTATTTCGAAATTGCACGGCACTCGATAGTCGTCCACGACGCTATTGCGCTAAAATCGCTGGACACGAACTGGCGTAAAACTGATAGTTTACTAATAACTATGTAGGACTAGGACATGTCATGACATGTACAAACAAAAAACATCAATGTCATTTTCCTGCGCCGGCGCCGTTGAGTTACAAAGTATCTCAAAACTTACTGAACACCGTATGAATGAATATTAAATTTTTCTTGTTGCAAGTTTTTTATCTGTGCACGCGCACCTTTCTGTTTTCAAAACTTGCAATATTTCTTTTATGCAAAAAGAATATAATATAACACGCGATATTTTTCTTGCAACAAGTCTGTAATTTTGGTTATTATTTTAGGACTTTTAATATACCATCCTCCAAAAAAAAGTTACTAGATAAAATAACCTAACCTAGAAGAGCGTCAAATGTTTTTGTAAATAACAAATAAAAATTTCATGTATGTTTTTTTTTATAAAAAATTTTAGAAAATCATTATTTAAGTTGTTTTTTGATTTTGGTAAGTTGGTACACCCTATTGTCAAAACCACTTGTAGCAAGGAAGATTAAAAAAGGTGTTTTTACAGTTTGAAAGATTTCTTGTACGAAAGTTTTCTTGTTGCTTGATCTGCACACGCGCACTTTGCAGCAATTTTTAAAGAGAAAAATGCGCGTGCGCAGATCTAAAATTGCAGCAAGAAAAAATTGCATGAAAAAAACTTTCAAACCGTAAAAACAGCTTAAAAAAATGCATGCAATAAAAATTACATGCCATAAAAATTCCAGCAAGAACATAAACCGCTGCTTAATTTTACTGCAATTGGGATTTTTTAGTAAATTTTAAATTGTTACTACTCTTAAATAAAATGCATTAACGAAATGCTAGAAGATATATATATATATAGCATATCTCTTAGTAATGTAAAAAATAAGAGAAATATAAATTAGACGTCATTATTTAGTCGATTTCTGCGTGCATTCACTTTTTTAGGCTACTTACTATTATTACTTGGTAAAAAAATCATCAAAACGTTAATTTACTTTCTAAACACATTTTGTTAATGATGAATGCAATAAATAAAAAGCTAATTTAGGTATTTGAAGATTCTACAGCGTTTATCTAATTTTGTTTTACTTTGTGCTAGTTATAAAAGTTTCTATAAGATGTCTTACAATTGGCGTTTTTGGCATATGAAAATAAAATTAAAAAATTGTTCTATTAGACCTTAAAAAAAATCTTTATAACTATTTAAGATAAACGAATATTAGTTGGAAACTATTACAATGATGAAAATGGTACAAGTTTAATATTTACCTTTTTAAATCTATTTAATATGTCCTAATATGATACAACAATAATTATTACTTTACCGCCCCGACTTTCGCTTTTTTTTAGCTGTGTGAGGGGGTACTTTTCCTAACAATATTTAAATCTAGCGGATCCAAAAGTTTGCAAAAATATCTGATTTTATTGTTCTACCATTTTAGCGGTTATTTACTAACAGAATTTTTGCCTTAAAAGAAGAAGCATTTTTTTTAATTTATTCTAAAAATATAAAAAAAAATGAAAAAATTATGAACAATTAATTATATATTTTTTACAAAAATTAGAACTAGAAAAAATTATAAGGAAGCTGTGCAAGACTATGTGGACTTTCCAAAAGATATTATATAATATCTCTTCCTGTATTAAATTTGTTATGTGACATCAAGTAATTTCGTAAAAAACTCACGTCTCTCTGAAAGTTTAATATAAATAAAATTTATTTCCAAAACTGTAATGATATAAATAATAATTGAGTTAGGTTAACAAATACATGCATATAATAATAAATTTATATTGCATTTGTGTAGATTTAATATAATTATTATAATTGTTTAAATTTACCGTACAAATATTTATACCCATTAATTTTAATTATAATTAAATATTGTTTGTTAATAGAATGTTACAACATTTTATTTGTTATTATTAGTTCTGATCACCATATGCGTATGTTATGATAAAGATATTGTGTCTTCGAATTATTATGTAACTATTTAAAATAATGTCATATTTATTTATATTAAAAAGTCAGGCGTTATTAGGGATTGCCTACTTAACAAATAAATTGCATACGTCGCATCGTTTTACTATTTTTATTGTTTGTAAAGCCGGCTACTCACTACGCGGTACTTGCCAAGTACTTGGTAAGTAGCAAGTAGTGTATACGACGACTCGTTTAGACTTGTTGGTATTGTTTCTTTGTTTGTGACGTAGGTCCCCGAAGGTCCAATTGCCAGTACGTCCCTCTGTGAGAGGGGGTTGTATTCTGGGTGGGAGTCTCCAGTAAGTCGGGCCTGTGCCCCTGGTGGCTCCCTGAGCTTTTCACTTTTTAATTGTTAATACTTATTGTTTTTCTTCGAGGCAATGCATAAATTGCGACTATCTAGCCAGCGGCTGCTACTGGTATCGCGCATAACCGTCACTTTCATTCCTGACGAATTTCCGCAGGCGTGCGCACCGCCTCGACCATACGAGGACACCATGTGTTCAACACCAAAACGCAAAAACTTCAGGCTTTAGGAATCTTCACTCACAGCGCTTAGCCCCAGAAGAAAGAAGCCCCAATTTAGCGTGAATCTTTTCTCGATCCCCAAGGGTACAGCCACGCTCGTACGATGCCTTCAATCGCCTACCCGGGAGGTCTATGTAGACCTCTACGTAAACATGAACCGCACTACTCGAAGATCGCGGAAAGAGTGCTCGTTTAGACTTGGATGGGAGATTTCTAAATGTAAAAACTTTTTTAAACCGAAATATTGATTTTGTCGTTGAAATTTTTAAGAGCAAAAAAAGGGTACTCGACCCAAATAGTGACATATTTTTTCGTGGGAAACCAGTCCAAATATCGATACATTATTTAATTATTCCTCTTTAAAGCGGAAAAATACGACGTGATAGTTGCAGAGACCTCCTCCCTGCCCGGTAAGATTTGGTGAGATTTAAATCGACCCCTCCCCTTCTAAATGCCTGACGTAATTTTCTTAAATGGTTAGGAGCGTCCATAAATTACGTGAAGCAAATCTTACCTTATAAAAAAGAAAAAAACTCCTTAAGTAATTTATGGACACCCCCTACAAGAATTAAAGGGCTTATTGTAAAAACACGATAAGCCACAATCACAAACTACGGAATTATTACATTTTTAAGTTAAAATAATAATGTGTTAAATTAACTTTTATAAAAAATAAACTTAAATACCTTTTAAATGAGGTAATAAACTCCAAGGATAATACTAACAACTTTTTATTGACGCTTATATTATTAATAATTATATAAATTAGAGAATAAAACAGATTTCTGTAGCTAAGTGGCTTATCGTGTTTTTACAATAAGCCCTTCAATTCTAATCGAGTTTGTGCAAGACTCCATAGAGGCAGTAGGTATGTAATAAATAACAGTTAAAAAAATTAAAAAACACGCTTTTATTTGCAACCGAACTAAAAATTAGAAAATAATTTTTTATTACAAGAGTTTGTATTACAGTAATAAAAGGTCAAACAATGAATCATAATTATATACCTTAAAATAGAATTATAATAAAATTTAACATAATAACAGAATAATAGAATAACACTTCAGAGTAAAAAGCGTGGGGTGCATTTTACTATTTTTTCATAACTTTTCCCTCATAGATATTTACAAATGAAATAATTATAACATTTAACATATTAAGAACCCCACGCTTTTATTCTGAAGTAAATTATTCTGTTATTATCTTAAATTTTATTATAATTCTATTTTGAGGTATATAATTACGATTCATTGTTTGACCTTTTATTACTGTAATACAAACTCTTTGTAATGAAAAATTATTTTCTAATTTTTAGTTCGGTTGCATATAAAAGCGTGTTTTTTTTTTTTAAACTATTATGTATTTTTCAATTTTTAGTTCGATATATCAATTAGTTTTCTGCGGACATGTGATATTGAAATGTTTCACGAAATATTTCGTAATCTACTCATTTCATTTAAAGCTTCACTGTTGCATAGGGTTTCAGAACGCAACTACTCCGAACAAGTTTCTGTCAGCCTTATGCTGAGAGTACGTCTAAAACTGCACGCAAGCGCAGATCGAGCACTAGCTCTTTCTCTGTTACTCTCCTACAGAAAATCTATAAAGGAATTTATTTATCCTGGCGATCCTAATCAGGATAACGGGATACTGTTTGCAGATTATTGCATTGTCATGGGTCCTTGATACGTGTGCAAAGTTTCAAAGAAATCGAATCGCTGGAAGTTGGTGAAAATTAAGCTTAAAGATTCCGTTACATACATACATACATACAACCCAAGCTAATGAAAGCGTGTTAAAAATTAAGCTTAAAGATTCCGTTACATACATACATACATACAATCCAAGCTAATAAAAGCGTGTTAAAAAGATTCCGTTACATACATACATACATACATACAACCCAAGCTAATAAAAGCGTGTTAAAAATGAATATCATTACTACAAAAATTTTATTTATTCATCTTATTTAAAACGATTTACACCCACACCTCCATAGAGATATATGGAAAAAAATAATTTTCTTCCTATGCTCCATTTAGAAATCGACTTTTATCCACTTCTATGATATAGGAAATAGCTTTGTGCCATTCCGCAAAATAGGATATAGAAATATACCACCGCGCCGCACTACGGGAAACATCGAATAAAAGCATATTCTCAAAGGACTTTATTTTTCTGAATCCTTCTTAATAATACGTTATGGCGGACCGAAAACTAGATAGGTGTAGAATTTGTGCAGGTGTTTTATGAACTTAAACTATATCCTATTTATTACGGGCTATATTAGGTAATTACTAACGTATGTCCTAAAAGTTTTGGCACACAATATTTATCGTTTTTTTTTTAAGCTGCGCTTTAGAGTATTTGGGGCACTTACGTCTCTTTCGATATTTAAGACCATTCCTCCTTAATTCCAACGATATCGTACTCTTAGAAGATCTGTATTGCCTAGTCAGTCTCCTCGTTGACATTCCAATCTGGTTTTTTGCTCTTCTCACCAATCTCTCTGAGTAAATGCACGTGGTCTTCCACTTTTGGGAGATTCAGACATGGTATTCCCTGCTCGCACTCCGCTATTGTTCTATAAATGGTTCTGCGTGAAATGTTTTCATTCTGGAATATTCGACAGATTTCAGCTTTGGGTATCCGCCCAACTAACTTGTAGATACTTTTTCTTATTTCTAATTTATACGACATCTTAAAGCGAAAACTTCAAAATAAATAAATCTCAACTGACCGTAAATAAAGTAAATAAACTTTTGTTTTCAAAGGCAACTTGATATTATTTTGTTTTTGTTAAAATTAAAGACAATGAGTTTTGTGCCAAAACTTTTAGGACATACGTTATAGTATATTTCCTAACTAGTGCTGAAAGTGCCACTTTTCCGCATACGACTGCATTTGATTGAACGACGCGTAGCGGAGTCCGGTGGGTTAAGCAGTCCAGTCAAGTGCGGTAAACGCACTTTCGGCACGGATTAGAAACGCTATTTTTTCTACGAGCGTAAGAAAAGGGAACGTCCATTAATGGCGTTGGTTAATGTTTTTTAACGAATTTTTAACCCCCTCACTCCAGTGATCGTTGGTAATGTTTTATATAACCCCACCCCCATCACTATAATGTGTATTTTGGTACAAAATATATTATCATTGTTATTATTTTTTTACAATAATATTTTTAAATAAATGAAGTATAATCTAATTTTATTGTAGCAAATGAAGAACCGTTATAAAAATGTTCAGATAGACATTAAATTCGCTCTTCGGTTTTCGGTCGAAATCGCACATTTAACGAAAAAAAAATAGACCACATCCATTCTTCCCTTTGGTGATGTTTAGTATTTTTTCTGAGCCCCTCTCTCGTTTAAGCCTCACGTGATTAATGGACAACCCCAAACATAAAAACAAATTTAATAATTTTTTTTATTTTAACACACCACTACCCAATACCCTACTTGTACTTATTAATATATTTTTTTTTATCTTTGGACTCAACCACGAAGGCTAAAAGCCTAAATACGAACGTACCGTGGGTGTCTTAAGCGAGGTAAGAGGGAGTTTGTTGACACGGGATTAAATACTTGAAGATTTGGAGGGGAAGGAAAGACCTCCGCCGGCAGCAGGTTTCACATTCTAGAAACTCTAGGGATAAAAGAGCAAACAAAGTGGGAAGTTTGAGGCCTGTCCAGTTGGACCATATAGGGATACATAGGCGCGGATAAACGAATTTCTCTGGTGCCGGAGTGGAGGAACTATACTGGACAATTCTTCAGAGCAGAAGCCATGGAAGTACCTATAAAAGCGATTAATCCCCCACAGCCCGACGATGGGCAAGAGAGGGAGGTATTTCTATAAGTGAAGGATTATTAATGAGACGAATAGCTCTTCTTTGAATGGAATCAAGAATGCTTAGGGTTAAATTTTTATTTTGGTGTTTTCGCTATATTGCATTTATGTTTTAACCAATCCAGTTGATATTTGGCACACAAATCGAGCTTTGCAGATTCTAAAATTTTAAGACAAAAGTATTTTTTTAAATGCCGCCAGAGAGCACTTTACCTAAAACTTAAAATTTATTTACATCATAACTTTTTATTTTGACAGATATCGCAAAGCTGGGGGCGTCATTTTATAGACAATCATAAACTTAAAAAATAAGGTACTTTTTATTAAAGTCGATAAACCTCACCGTTTAGGCACCAATAGACATCAAAGTTTTCATCAATTTCAATCAAATTACTTTCAGACATACGAGGTGTCCAGTAACTCAACCGACAAACTTTACGGGGCAATTCTACAACAGAAAATAAGTAAAAAACTTTATATAAACATATGTCCTAAACGTCTTAGTTTTTGAACTACGGTGTGTTAAATATTTAAAAAAAAACTTTTTTTTAATTTAACCAAAATAAAAATTGAACTTTGACGGCTTGTAACTCGAAAACGAATGACATTTAAAAAAATATATATGAAGCTCTACCCTTATTTTGTCAAGTAGAATCACCCCTTAAGTTTCGTGATCGATTTTGAATCACCCTCTATTACATGATTCTTTGTTAAATTTTGCATAATTAACATGATTTAGTTCATTTTGTTGTATAATTCTTTGAAGTAGTATAACAAGTGTTTTGGCGTCTAATCCGTGTTGTTACGGAACAACAGATTTTATTGTAATTGTTAACTTAACCTTAACTAGGCTTAGGATTTTGTTTCCTTTACTAAAACGCAATCGGAAAGAAAGTAAGTATAAGAAACAGTTAAAATTCGAGAGCCACTCTTAAAAGGCGTAACGGAATTTACTTCGAAAAAATAAATCATTAGCGGCACAGAATGTTTTATATACAATTACGATTATATGGTTTGTTCCAGCAGGCTATTTCTATTCTATTTCTATTTTTTTTCTTGGTTTAGGTCCCTTCAGGTCCAATCCACCACTCTCCCCCTTCCGGACTATGATTTCCAGGGCTTCGTCGGCGGAAAATCTGGATAATCGAGCTCGTAGCTCCCAGAAATTCCAAAACGAAAACAAAATAATTCAACAATCAATGCAATGCATAAATTGTCGGCTGACAAACCAAGATCTGCTACTGGTGTTACGTATAACCTTCACTTTTACTATTGACAGTTCCCATGGCACGCCCATCTATTTTCCGCCATTTGAGAAACACCTCGTGTTCACCACCAAACAGGATACCATCAGCTTATAGGAATCTTCGCTCAAAGCGCTTAGATCCAGAAGAAAGATGCCGTCAATTGAGCGTGAATCTTTTCTTTATTCCCGAAGGTAAAAACGTCCGTACAGCACCTCTAACCGCCACTCCGGGAAGAACTTTGTAGTCCTTTACGCACGTCCGCACTGTCCGGAGGTCAAACCAAGAGTCTTTTGTCGGAAATGTTTACAACCGTTCGGATTCTGCGCACGTCAAATTTGTCGTTCCAGCAGTGCCATGTTTGTAACATTATACAATTGTTTGTTGTTCCAGCATTCGTTTTAGGATGTTGGAAACATGTTTGAAAACTTTGCAAACATTACTGACAATTTTTAACATAACCTTTCTTGTATTGACGTATAAGCAGTATGCACGCCTTGTTTATTTTTCGTTCCGGCAGGGAAGTGTTGCCAACATTTCTGACTAATGTTAGTAACAATTTCTGCGTTATATGATTGTTGCTAACATGTTTCCAACATTCTGCTGGAACAAACCTATAAAATATCCAGGAAACAATGATTTAACTTAAAAGCAGGGTGCTTGTTTTAAAAAAATATTTGCTTATCTGTGTACAAACTAATGTCAGAAGCGGTCTTGAGATCTTAATTTTTTAAATTTAAAAATAAAGACATGGATCCCAGACCAAAGATATACAGGGTCCGGCAAAATGTATTACCTATTTTGTTTCTTTAATATAAAAAAATGTATCGAGTATTCACTATGGCGATATTTTTATTTGGAAAAGTAGGCTTTGGAAAGTTTATTAAAATTGTTGACAGTTGTCAAAATGCCGCGTTGGTTAACAGAACATCGCATTTTTGTGTCGAAAAATTTATTGAATATAATTCCATTATAGCCGTTCAAAGGTGTTTTCGACGTCAATTTAATGACCGACAGTGTCCGCAGCGGAAGACCATTACAGTTTGGATTCGTAAATGGAGGACAGGAGGATCCGTTTTAGACAAGAAGTCAAGTGGGCGGCCAAGATCTGCCTGCAATGCACTGAACGAAGACAGAGTTAGAAATGCAATTATCGCTAGTCCCAAAAAATCTGTTGTTAAACATGCTACTGTTTTAAATTTATCTGAGCGAAGTACACGAAGAATGTTAAAAAAATGAATTTTCACCCATACAAGATCGCAATTGTTCAAGAAATAAATCATCAGGATAAGATTAATAGACTTGAGTTCTGTCGCCTTCTTCGTACCAATTATCAAGGTATTGAAAACAATATGTTTATGAGCGATGAGGCCCACTTTTATTTAAACGGAGATGTAAATAAGCAGAATTGTCGTTACTGGGCTCAAGAGAATCCACGCGAAATTCATCAGCGTCCATTACATTGTCCCAAAGTAACTGTATGGTGCGCCATCTCCTCGTCTAGGATAATCGGACCTTATTTTTTTGAGGAAAATGGTCAGACAGTAACAGTTACTGCTGCACGCTATGTTCAAATGTTGCAGCTATTCTTCTTACCGCAAATTCAAAATGAAATTGGACATTACTGGTTTCAACAGGATGGCGCAACAAGCCATACGGCAAGAATAAGCATGGATATTTTGCGACAATCCTTTCCAAACAGACTGATTTCTAAGAATGGTACCATTCCTTGGCCAGCAAGATCGCCCGACCTTTCAGCACCAGATTATTTTCTCTGGGGCTATTTAAAACATAAAGTGTTTGCCAATAAACCTAGAAATGTAAGGGATCTAAAAACAAATATTGCCAATGAAATCCACGCTATTTCTAGGCAAGTTCTTCAAAATGTAATGAGAAAATTTATGAACCAGTTAGAAGAATGTATTGAAGAGGGTGGCGGTCATTTGCGGCACACCATATTCAAAGCATAATAAACTCCCATCTTTCTTGTTTAAGAATACATGTTCCTTTGTTTTGTTTTTAAAGTTAATAAATTTTTATAAGCAATTTAAAATGGGTTGTTCATTTTGCCGGACCCTGTATAAGAGGCTATGGACTTGAAGAGAAGAAAAACACTTTCATAAAAAAAATAATTTTGAAATTTGCAAAAAAGTGTTTTTTTCTGATTTTATATGTATTTTTTCGTAAACATGAACAAATTTTACTATTTGCAGCAAAACTTTTTTGTGCAAGAATTTTATATGCCTTTAATTATAAAAAATATCAGATATTTTTGCAAATTTGTTATTTAACACTTACATTAGCAAAACATTTCGAAAAACAAAAAAATAGAAATAGTTAATTGGCTAAATTTTTTTCTGGAAAGTGGGAGTGTTTTTAGAGGCCAATAGCATATAACATATTTGGTGTGGATCCCTTGTCTTCCTTTTTAGATAAATGTGAAATTTAAGGTTTGAAAAGCTGCTCCGAATTGGTAAGGTCATAAATGGTCACTAAGTGTGACGAATTGGTCATCCATACACCAACTTTTACACCGTGTTTTTTTTATCAAGGTTTTAACAAAGTCTTCCTCAGAGCGCAAGTCTTTACCAGGCCTTTACCGTGCCCTTACCGGGCCTTTACCGTGCCTTTACCGTGCCTTTACCGGGCCTTTACCGGTCGTCGATTCTGAATACACCCCTGTCTTGCCAATTTTTCCCTGTACGTGTCGTTTCTCGCGTTCCCTACCGCAAACCGCCTAAGGTCGAGGTTTTATCGCAACCAGGGGCGCAATTAGGGGGCTTGGACCCCACAAGACGGCGACTAGCTTCTGGTCGCAACCATTTCTAGATAAATTAACCCCGAGAAAGAATAATTTGAATTTAATTAAAGTAAGAATACTTTGTATTTAATTTAAGTTCAGTTCAGTAAGTAAGTTCAGTAAACCTATTCCCAAGAAAGGATCTAAAACTCTTCCAGCTAACTATAGACCAATTTCAATTCTCTCAGTTCTTTGTAAAGTAAAGGAAAAACTAATTCATTCACAAATTCTTAAGTACTTAGAAAAACACAAAATTTTGCATGACAGGCAGTATGCATTTCGCCACAAAAGATCTACAGCAGATCTTCTTTCCTTCGTATCACACTGCTGGAATAAGTCTCTTGAATTTCTAGATGAGTCCCAGATCGTTGCTCTTGATATATCCAAAGTTTTTGACCAGGTCTGGCATGCCGCACTTCTTAATGAACTTCCCTCCTATGGTCTTTCAACTAAATTCTGTACTTGGCTCTCTAGTTATCTATCTAATCGTCGTATATCAGTTATTGTGGACGACCATTCTTCAAGCTTTCACCAAGTAAATGCTGGAGTCCCTCAGGGCTCAGTTCTGGCACCAACATTGTTCTTCTTCAAATCAACGACCTTCTCTCGTCCACAACTAATTCCATTCATAGTTTCGCCGACGATAGTACCCTTCACTCCAGTTTTCAGGTTCCTAAACCCATTACTAAACCTGACTTGGAAAACAAACGCAGAGCGATGCAGATATCTCTTTCGCAGGATCTTAATTTAATATTGGATTGGGGCGCTAGAAATCTCGTTCATTATAATGCATCCAAAACACAAGCATGTTCCTTGTCGCGTAAAGAGTCATCAAATACTCATCCTCTACTTATGAGCGGCCAAGTTTTACAAAGCAAAGACACCTTTAATCTTGTGGGCGTAACATTTGAAAGTAACCTTAACTCGCATAAACACATTGTATCTATAGCCACGGCAGCTTCAAAAAGCTTGGATTTCTCTTTCGAGCCAAAAAGTATTTTTCCCTTCTAATTTATACACTTTATATGTGTCCCAAATCCGACCTCCCTTGGAATATTGTTCTCATATCTGAGGCATGGCGTCCCCCACAACCCTAAGAATTCTTGATTCTATTCAAAGAAGAGCTATTCGTCTCATTAATGATCCTTCACTTACAGAAAGGCTTCCCTCTCTTGCACATCGTCGGGCTGTGGGGGATTTATCGCTTTTTATAGGTACTTCCATGGCTTCTGCTCTGAAGAATTGTCCAGTATAGTTCCTTCAGTTATGGTTCCCAACAGAGAAACTCGTGGTACCGCGCGTATGCATCCCTATACGGTCCAACTGGACAGGCCCCAAACTTCCCACTTTGTTCGTTCTTTTATCCCTTGAGTTTGTAGATTGTGGAACCTATTGCCCGCGGAGGTCTTTTCCTTCCCCTCCAAATCCTTAAGTATTTAAGTCCCGTGTCAACAAACTCCCTCTTACCTCGCATAAGACACCCACGGTAACGTTAGTATTTAGGCTTTTAGCCTTCGTGGTTTGTCCAAAGATATAAAAATAAGAGCTTTTTGTTATTTTTTTAATAAAATGTGGTAATATTCGAGATTGTACATTTTGGAACAAACCTCTTCAATTATTCATTTATTATAAACAAAAGTACGCCTATGACCGTTACTACCATGTAAAATTTTCTACAAAACTGCAACGGTAATGATTTTAGATAATATTATAAAAATCTACAAGTAGATCTTTAAAATACCTAGTTAAAACAACGTTTTTCTTTTAATCTTTAAACAAGATCTTGCGTTTCTTACCGCTTGTTAATTGAAGCACTGTAATTAATAGGGCATTTCTTAAATAAGTTAGTATTACTAACAGTACCGTACTCAAAGTACTGTTAAAATATATGGTAATTACCGTGCCTATTAGAATGGTGCATGGTAAAATGCGTTGGTATTATACATATAGTTTATTTACTATTGGACCAGAAAAAAATTAAGAGCAATATTACCATTTTTGATCTATACAATACAGAGTTTCCTAACTGCGAAAAAAATAGGTGCTTATTCATAAGCTTATTAAAAAATAGAAATTCAATAACATCTTCGGAATAGCATTGTTGGTTTAACCAAAGTCGATTGATGAGATAAGGTCACGACATTCGCCATATTGGCTAGCGCGGCTGTGACGTCAAGTCGGGCCATTTTCGGCCATGTTTGATTTTAGGCAGATCAGTGGCGTAGAATTAAAGAGAAAACAAAAAGAACTATATGTTGTTAACAAAATTTATTGGATGATTTTAATAGGTATAACTTAAAACAAAAACATAAATGTGGTTTAAATGTTGAAAATTAAAAATTATCAAAGCGACGACAGGACGATGAGGTACCTGGCAGAGCAAAACATTTTCCATGGTTCCGTAAGTCAAAAACCATTTTAAAAACTTTGTATACAGGGTGTCCGCTAATGAATGGTACACAGAAAAACCACAGATTCCTTATGCCAAAATATTAAGATTTAACCAAACATACCTAATATCCAATAGTTTATAATAAGAAAGATACGGGGGTGTCATAGTAAAAGAAAAAGTAAATTTATTTCGATAATTGTTCCCCCTTTTTAAATATCTTAATAAAACGGTATCTAGGGGTTTTTAAACATTAGCTTTTCAGATCGAATATTAATTTTTGTGTGTAGATAGAGGGTGATGGGTACACTATTTAAAATTCTCTAAAACTACCCAATTTTACTTTCAAATGTGACGCCCACAAGATTGAAGGTGTCTTTGCTCTGTAAAACTTGGCCGCTCGTAAGTAGAGGATGCGTATTTGATGACTCTTTTCGCGACAAGGAACATGATTGTCTTTGGATGCATTAAAATGGACGAGATTTTTGACGCCCCAATCCAAAATTAAATTAAGATCCTGCGAAAGAGATATCTGCATCGCTCTGCGTTTGTTTTCCAAGTCAGGTTTAGGAACCTGAAAGCTGGAGTGAAGGGTACTATCGTCGGCGAAACTACGAATGGAATTGGTTGTCAACGAATAGATAAAGTAATTCAAGAGGAAGGTTTATATGTGTATATCCAAAATCTTCACGGTATAGGAAAGGGAAACTGTTTTCCTCCGAATTTATCGCGTGCGAAGCCGCGAGCAAAAGCTAGTAATAAATATAGCACAGAGTGGCCTCTGCATAAATGTTTTTTTCCTGTCGATCAACCAAAACCTATCCAAAAAAACCAGTTATAATTATTCTCAGATTTTTCCATCTAAAATTAAACAAATGACAAAGCCGCCCCAAATCTGGTTTCGTAAATATTTAAAACCCTACGACGGGGGACACATCAAGCGTAATAGCATCCCTTTTAACAAAACCCTTTTGTCTATATCAAGAGAAAAGCAAACGATATCGTATTGCACAAGGGAGGGATGAAAAAGTTAAAATTCATGCAACTTTTGATAAAATCTCTTTACCAGTGAAATTTTGCTGTGTTGACATTAGAAAACAGAGTCGGACGAAGCACGCAATAATTTGTTTGTTTAAATCTATTATTGTACTTTTTAAAAAAATTTACAACAAAGTCTTTATGAACAATTTACAAAGATAATTATTAAATCGACTTAAAAAAATAATAAAAATTTTAAAGGGGTCCTAAAAATCTAAGAATAATAAATCATAAAAGTTTTAAAATTAATTCGATTAAGGGGGGTAAGATTAATTCGTGCTCCAAAAGGTACATTTTTATATTTTTTTTGACGACACAGTCAATATTTGAAGGGTATGCCGGAACAACGTTCCAACCACCAAAAGTTTAGTTTTGAGAAAAACGAAAAAATGCTTGTTATATTTTTCTTTCAATAAAAAAAAACAACACCTGGGTTGCTTACTTATGGCTATTTTAATAGAGAATTATTGGAACAGGCAAATAGTGCTGGCAGTATTAAGGGAAAAACCTTGTTTTATTACTGCTAAACCTTAACGCGCCTATGTGAAAAAGTGTTATTGGTCAAAATGACATGCTTGTATTATTTTTAACCTAAAACTGGAATATTATTTCTTTCTATTTATAGTCTTTTTTATGTATTTGTTTTGTATAGGTAAAAATAAAGAAGTTTTAACTTTTTTAGTATATTTTAAAGACAAAATTTAAAAATAAACAAAATTACTTTAACCCCTAACCTCATTTTGTTTTCAAATGTCAAAATAAGGAAGGGAAATGACCAACTATATTTTGGCACAATTAAAGTCTAGCAGTAACTTTAATAAAGTTTATCTTATTTAAAACCACTACTGAGCATGCGTAATGTCAAAATATTGCTGAATTTATTACTGCTAGACCTTATATGAATTCCACTAATTCCCTAATGTATTTAAAATAAACAACATCTTATTATGAACCTTTAATAAGCAGTTATAACGGTAAGAAAAAAATCACTAAAACGACGTTTTATACAGGTGGTTTTCTAATTGAATGTCAATATTAAAGGAGGTGATTTTTGGGTTTATTTTAAAAAGAAACGTTCATATGAAGGTATGTCCTAAACGTCTTAGCTTTTGAGATACAAAATTTTAAAATTTCCAAAAAAATGTTTTTTTAAATATCCTAATAATTCTTTACCCAATTTTGTTTTTAAGTTGGCAATATTATTAATGACATTAAGGGGTTAATTTATCACTAACCTAATTACATTTAATAAGTCCAGTGGCGTTTTGAGAGGCAACTGAAGAAATGTGTGTAAAATTTTGCTTTGATTAATTTCAAATTTTACAAAGTATTCTTTAAAAAATGTTTTTATTTAGAAAATGTATTTAAAATAAAAAATAAAGTCTTAAAACCTCACTCCCTTCTTAGTAACATATTTATGGTATTAAAGTATAAAAAGGTTTTTGCGTTAAATTATTAAAATTTGATGTTTTTTTTCGATTTTCTCAAGATTTACTCATCAAATCCCGACTTGTTTCGAATTGGACTAATGGAATAAAAAGGGGTATGTTTATAAAAATTTACAGAAAAACTTTTAATGGTCATTTGTATAAATGTTTTACCTATTTTTAATATGGATTGTAATAAAACTAGCTTTTAGAATTTTCCCAACTGCCGTCCTGTTATAGTTTGTAAAGTTTTACTTTACAGTTTTAGATCATTATTGTTAGCGATTGTTGACACAAAAAGTTTCAACTAGAGGCTCAATAGGTAAATTTTCACATTATTTGATTTAGCTAAAAATAGGTCAATTTTATTATTGTTGACATTTAAAGTTTAGAATTAGGAAGATTCAATTAATTACTCAGTTAAAAGCTTTTGTTTACCCGTCATTTTATAAAACGCAGCAAAAATAAAATTAATAAAAAAATAACATTGGTTAAAAGAAAATTAAATTTAGTGGTTTTTTGAAAAATAGATCAAATATAAGCTTGAATTGGATATATTTATATATTTTTATTTTAGTTTTTAAGTATAGTAAGAACATTTTAAAAGCGCAAATTCGGTACCCTTTGAAAATAATACAGAAAAAACATAAAAAAGGCCGCCTGCAATCGGAATATTTTATACAAGGCGCCGCTACCCTTTACAGCCACGCGCCAATACACTATGGGATAGAAATCCATTATTTTGGCCAAAAAGCAACTTTGAAATTTTAATGGCTCATGCTGTGTATTTCAAAGTAGATACTCCAAACTACATGTACGCAAAATTATAAAAGGATATGACGACTTGTAATGGGATAATAAGAAACTTGAAAATGTATTTTAAGTAAACATAAATATACAACATTTAATCTACTTTTTTTATCTTTGGACAATCCACGAAAGCTGGAAGCCTAAATACTAACATACCGTGGGTGTCTAGCAAGTTTATTATTAGTCTTGTTTACTAAAAAAGTAAAAGAGTTTAAATAATAAGAGCTATTGTTGTGTTTCCGATGCAGTCTCGCTACTTTTGTCAAAAATTTTTTAACCTTTTTCTTTATCAGTTTTTGTACTTACAATTGCCTTCCTACTTTTTGCTACTTCTGAGTGTAAGGACAGATACAAGATTTTTATAATTTACAAGGTTTTTCATTTTAAAATTTAATATGTTTTGTCCTACACTGTATATCCTAAAAGATAAAAGCATTCTGATGAAAGATATGGATTTTACAGAATCTACCCAACAAAACAGTGTTTTTATTTATTTTATACGTTAAAAAATAAAAAAGTTGGAAAGATGTATCTCTATTACGCTTCTAAGAATAATTTAAAATTATTTTTCAGATTTGGATGGTCATATTTCCGAAACTAATTGAGATAGACACATCAAATGAAGTATTTTTTAAAGCATTTTAAAAGATTTTTTTGGTGGTGATATAATATTCAGGGTATTCCATTTAAAAAAATCATACCTATTGTCGTACCCTGTATATCATATGAGATAATAATCATCGGATTACTGATTAGAATACTACCGAATTAACCAAACAAGCTGACATTTTAGTTTATTTTGTACAATAAAAAATATTAAGGGGGTGTAAATTTATAATAACATATAATAAGTTTTATGTTTCCAAAAAGCATTTGTAATAATTTATAATATTTTTCCAGTAAAAAGCACCTCATTTTAAGTTAGAGTGGGAAGTTTCAGAATTTTGACCAAAAAAATTAATTTCTATCCCATAGTGCGATGACCAGCTGCATCAACCAGTTTACTCAATTACAAATTAACTGGTAATTGTTTTCACGTTGAGGACTACTTTTTTATAAAAAGCAAATGCATTGAAATAAAGTCATTAATGCATAATTTTTTATCAGCTGATGAAATATGGTCTTATTCGCAAAAAGATGCTGAAGAAACTACAAAAAAAATGTTAGCTTTTCTCCTCTCTCATCAGTGGGCTTTCAAGATTATCTGTTCCGGGCTCCATAATTAAGGAGGGGTGGAAAAAAATGGGAACTTAATAAAGCCTAAAATGTAGGTAAGAAAAAGAATTAGGTTATTATTTGTTTATTTAATTTTTATTATGTCTCTGCACTCTTTCCGCGGTCTTCGAGTAGTGCGGTTCACGTTTACGTAGACGTCTACATAGACTTCCCGGGTAGGCGATTGAAGGCATCGTACGAGCGTAGCTGTACCCTTGGGGATCGAGAAAAGATTCACGCTAAATTGGGGCTTCTTTCTTCAGGGGCTAAGCGCTGTTAGTGAAGATTCCTAAAGCCAGAGGTTTTTACGTTTTGGTGTTGAACACATGGTGTCTTCGTATGGTCGAGGAGGTGCGCATGCCTTGCGGAAAAACGTCAGTAGTGAAAGTGACGGTTATGCGCGATAACAGTAGCAGCCGCTGGCTTGACAGTCACAATTTATGCATGTACAGAAGTTCATCGCTGTTGTTGATTTAAATATTTGAATATTTTAAACCGGAATTTCTGGGAGCGGAAAGCTCGACAATCCAGATTTTCCCACCACATAGAGCTGGCAAATTGCCTTGCAGCAACGCCATAAACAAAGCAGTAACAGTAATTATGTCTCTGTTGGATAGTCACAAAAAAGCAGCTAGCAGACTATAAAATAAAACATTAAACATTTTTTTGTTCTATAAATTATTACCCAAATGTTTTTGGCAGCAGTTTATTTTAAATATTTATACTGAATATTAGGTCTTCACATGAAGGCTCTTCATTTTAAAAGGATTTAAAAAGTTTCCAATGAGGGTTCTGACGTTTAATTGCAACGTTGCCAAGTCGCCTAATTTTAATTGCCAATTAAGTGCAAAAATGACCAATTTTTCCATGTTTAATCAATGTTTCGGAGATCTCATTATCATTTTAGTGAAATTTTTTTCCTCCAAATTATTAACCATTTTAAAATGGTCTTAACCTAAAAAGAATTACATGTATTACAATTTTCATTTACTACGCTATTAATTATGTATTTAAGGAAGTAATGAAAATGATCAAAAACAAGAAATATAAACTTGTTGTGCTCAAGGTGACAACGTCAGAACTGTAATAAAGAAGATGCGCAAATGAATATAAACTACACTGAACTATGACATAATTCTTATTAAAATTAATGTTGAATTCTCGGTAAACTTGGGCGTATGATTCATAAAAATACTCAACTACGCCAATTACAATAAATTAACACAATTCAACTTGTGTCACGAAATTCAATGACCCATAATAAACGGTTTTAAAATAGATTTATTTGAAAACCAATACTATTGCTTAAATAAATAAAAACAGTGGTACTTTTTTATCTTTGGACAAACCACGAAGGCTAAAAGCCTAAATACTAACGTACCGTGGGTGTCTTAAGCGAGGTAAGAGGGAGTTTGTTAACACGGGACTTAAAAACTTGAAGATTTGAGGGGAAGGAAAGACCTCCGCTGGCAGCAGGTTCCACATTCTTAAAACTCTAGGGATAAAAGAACGAACAAAGTGGGAAGTTCAGAGCCTTTCCAGTTGGACCGTACAGGGATTCATACGCGCGGCACCACAAGTTTCTCTGGTGGAAACCGTGAGTGGAGAAACTATTCGGGACAATTGTTCAGAGCAGAAGCCATGGAATAACCTATAAAAAAGCGATAAATCCCCCACAGCTCGACGATGGGCAAGAGAGTGAAGCCTTTCTGTAAGTGAAGGATCATTAATAAGACAAATAGCTCTTCTTTGGATGAAATCAAGAATGCTTAGGGTTGTGGAGGACGCCATGCCCCAGATATGAGAACAATATTCCAAGGGAGGTCGGATTTGGGACACATATAAAGTGTATAAATTAGAAGGGGAAAAATACTTTTTGGCTCGAAAGAGAAATCCAAGCTTTTTGAAGCTGCCGTGGCAATAGATACAATGTGTTTATGCCAGTTAAGGTTCCTTTCAAATCTGACGCCCACAAGATTAAAGGTGTCTTTGCTCTGTAAAACTTGGCCGCTCATAAGTAGAGGATGAGTATTTGATGACTCTTTTCGCGACAAGGAACATAATTGTTTTGGATGTATTTAAATGGACAAGATTTTTGGCGCCCCAATCCAATATTAAATTAAGATCCTGCAAAAGAGATATCTGCATGGTTCTGCGTTTGTTTTTCAAGTCAGGTTTAGTGATGGGTTTGGGAACCTGAAAACCGGAGGGAAGGGTACTATCGTCGGCGAAACTATGAATGGAATTAGTTGTGGACGAGAGAAGGTCGTTGATGTAAAGAAGAAACAATGTTGGTGCCAGAACTGAGCCCTGAGGCACTCCAACATTTACTTGGTGAAAGCTTGAAGAATGGCCGTCCACAATACCTGATATACGTCAATCAGATAATAACTAAAGAGCCAAGTACAGAGTTTAGTTGAAAGACCATAGGAGGGAAGTTTATTAAGAAGTGCGGCATGCCAGACCTGGTCAAAAGCTTTGGATATATCAAGAGCAACGATCTGGGACTCACCTAGAAACTGAAGAGACTTATTCCAGCAGTGTGATACGAAGGAAAGAAGATCTGCTGTAGATCTTTTGTGGCGAAATCTATACTGCCTGTCATGCAAAATTTTGTGTTTTTCTAAATACTTAAGAATTTGTGAATTAATGAATTTTGCCATTACTTTACAAAGAACTGAGAGAATTGAAATTGGTCTCTAGTTAGATGGAAGAGATTAAGATCCTTTCTTGGGAATAGATTGAACACGTGCACCTTTCCAGCTCTCCGGAAAGATACCTGTGTCGTAAGAAATTCGAAAGAGCCGAGTTAGGATTGGTGCAAGTTAATATTATATCAAACCAAAACAAAATAGAAAGTTAGTTTTCTAGCAATAGTGAATATCCTTTCACCATTTAAACTTCTAATATTTGTCTGTCTTGGAGAGCTTCAAACCGCAAATTATGTTTTTTGAAATCATATCTCATGAAAATTAATCTTTCTTTCCCCTTACTTTTCAAATGTGTAACGCTGCACGTTATTATTATTATTATCAATTACTTTGAAAGTCGTTGGAGCAAAAAATATGAAAAATTTAGGAGAAATGAACTTTTATTATTTATTTAAAGCCACTGTCGGATTAAGAATTCCTGTCAGCTCCTGTAGTTCCCCCTAGCCATAATTTTTTGACGACCAATGGAAAAAAAATTGTCGTTGCCAAAACTTAAAAAATATATTTCTTACCAAAAATTTTTAAAGAGCAAAAAAAATATCTTACTTTGTCTAAAACCCGAAACTACGAGCCTTTGTTTCTTTTTTTGGCTTTTCTACTCTTTATTGTCCCCTTTGTGGCGCCCCTTAAAACGTGATGATCTAAGAAATTGCTTAGTTTGCTTATAGGGTTAATCCGGAACTTTTCAAAACTAATTCCACTGCAACGTGTGGCAAGTTACACATTTGTAATAGCTAAAAACATCGTCTAACCTACCGACTGACATTGTTTACCAAATTTTTAATAATCCCTTGAAGATAAAGCTTACCTGAAAAAGAAGAAAATTATATTAAAACACAATTTTTAAATGAGAAGGAAAATAATAATAAAAAAACCTAAATAGTTTACATAGAAGAAACATTGCAGCAAGAAAAATTATTTAAACTGTTACAACAGCTTAGCACGAAAGTAAAAATTGCAGAAATCCGAGTATCTAAACCTAACCTGAAATGTGAAACTTAAAAAAAAAGAATTTTTAAATAAAACAACCGTTTTCTAAACTAATAATTTAAATTTTCATTAAAGTAACATTTTCTTAATTCATGATTTAGATTTCTATATTGTGAGCCTTAAGCTCAAACAATACTCCACCTCTAAGCTCGATCCAATTTATGCAAAAGCGAAATGCAGTATTTTAGTCAATTATATGTCTACAATGGATGAGAATGAGCCAGAATTAATTTAAAATCGTGGGAGTAAGAAATATATTATGCCCAGGATTATAATAGAGCTAAATAAATAGTTTTCAAACATACATAATAGGTTTGTTCCATCAGAATGTAGGAAACATGTTAGCAACAATCGTAAAACGCAGAAATTGTTACAAACATTAGTCAGAAATGTTGGCAACAGTTTTCTGTTGGAACGAAAAATTAACAAGGCGTGCATACTGCTTATACGTCAATACGAGAAAGGTTATGTTAAAAATTGTCAGTAATGTTTGAAGAAAGTTTGCAAACTTTTCAAACAGTTGCCAACATGTTTGCAACATCTTAAAACTACTGCTGGAACAAGAAACAATTGTATAATGTTACAAACATGGCACTGCTGGAACGACAAATTTGACGTGCGCAGAATCCGAACGGTTGCAAACATTTCTGACAGCCAGCTGGAACAAACCTAATATCACTTTTGTGAATTTTGAAATTTTTAGAGCTCTCTTTGATATTAACGATATTTCTTAACGAAAAAATCATCCTTTTCAAGATTCGTGCCTTACTTAGAAAACACCTTGTATTTTTTGTGATTAAAGTTACTCAAAGCTTACTATTTTAGGATAGGCAGTTTTGCCCCTTTTACCCTTATTTGCAAAAGTGTTTTGTGAGTAAGATTTATACAAATTTTGGGGTTTCTTTCGCAACACAAATTTTTAGATTTACTCAATTCTAATCAAAATGATATAAACAATTTTAATTTCTATTTTTAGCAGACTTTGAAATACACACACAACGCATGTTTCGGGTGGTCTGATTATTTATTGATAATTAGAAACTAATTGGTTCAATGTTAGTACATAAATAAATCAATATTTACAATAAATACTGATAACAAGAAAAAATAAACAACATTTTCAAAAAATCTTATGCAATAGTCTACAATTTTTGGTATATTTATTCGGCTAGAGAAAAATAGAGAATTATTGCAAGTTGCCTTTTAAGCTCGGGAATTATTAATACCGGCCTTATTTAAATAATGCTTGTACCCATAATTTAGAGTTATTGCAAATCATGTTAATAGTACCATTAACCTAAAAAAGGAAACAAATTTTAGTAGATTTTTTTTATTGTTTTGTGTTGTAGGGTTTTGTTTAACACAATTAAAGAAATACATTTGAAAAAGCAAGGTTTTAAGTATTTTTACTTCTAAAAACTTTTCGATTTTGTGCTCGGCAGCCGTTCGGAACTGTTCGTCTAGTTCCAAAGTTAAAATAAGACCAAAATAAGGCACGACCTAAAACCGACATAAATAAAGCCAGGCACTATACTTATTAAGGGAGTCCTTATCCTACTTTGCATCTGCGCAAGCTCAGATGTCAAAATAAGGACGGTGTTATTAGTGCCTGGCCTTATTTCACTGTGCAATAATTTTCTAATAACAAAAATCAAAAATGTTTTACTATATACTTTTTTTATACCCAATAGCATTAATATAGGAACACAGTTTAAGGTTTTTTACGTAATGTTTGCTTTAACGTAGAGTTTCATAATAGCAGTACCAATAGCGACTATAATTTGTCCACCTTGGCACAATTTAAATTGTTTTAAATATTTGCAGTCAGTATTTCTTCTAATTAAATATATATGCACCTGTATATGCACTTTTTGGTAATTATCTAGAAACCTGCGGCAACTCAATTTTAACAAAATTTGGTATACGGTGGTTTTTGGGGCGCTGATCACGAATCTGAAAGATTTTTTGGCGGAAACGTTTCGTTCTTGAGATACTCATCATCAGACTTGAAATTTAAACTAATCCTATTTTTACTAAATTCCCCTTCTTTTTGCACACAATTCTTGATTAAAAGCTAAAGTGGCACACAATATTTGATTTTCACCTTTTAAAACCCCGTTTTTACGCATTTTACATTATTTTTGCATTAAACTGCATAGCTATACTTTGAATCATTTCAATCCCAGTGTGCCATGAAGCCGTATGTGTATGTATGGTTGCCGCATTATCAAAGAAAAGCCACGCAATTTAATGCAAAAATAATGTAAAAAACGTAGAAAAACAGGGTTTTAAAAGGTGAAAATCAAATATTGTGGTACACTTTAGCTTTAAATCAAGAATTGTGAGCAAAAAGAAGGGGGAATATAGTGAAAATAAGATTATTTCAAATTTGAACTTTGATGATGAATATCTCGAGAACGAAACGTTTCCGCCAAAAAATCTTTCAGATTCGTGATCAGCGCCCCAAAACCCCGTATACCAAATTTCGTTAAAATCGGAGTTGCCGCAGGTTTCTAGAAAATTACCCACTTTTTAACGGAAAACCTTAAAAACAAGTAACTCGTTTGGTACGACATTGTTAATATGCATATTTTCTGCTTGTTTTTGCCAATATTTGTCCACTTATGATAGAATTTTTATGTGGGATATAAATACCTACGTTATCTCCTTTCACAAATTTAAAAGAAAAAAAAATATATTTTAATAACCAACAAAACAATCAAAGTTTACCAAGTACTATAATACCGAAACACTACACAAATTTAAAAAAAAAAGTTTCGCACTCGAAGATGTGTATAGTGACTTTAAAATGAAGGAGGTTATCAATTTCTATTCTATTTCTATTTTTTTTCTTGGTTTTGATCCCTTCAGGTCCAATCCACCAGCTATCTCCCTTCCGGACTATGCTTTCCAGGGCTTCGTTGGCGAAAAATTTGGATAATCGAGCTCGTAGCTTCCAGAAATTTCAAAGAAAACAAAACAATTCTACAATCGATACAAAGCATAAACTGTCAGCTGTCAAACCAAGACCTGCTACTGGTGTTACGTATAACCTTCTCTGTCACTACTGACAGTTCCCATGGTACGCCCCTCTATTTCCCGCCATTTGGAAAATTCCTCGTGTTCACCACCAAACAGGATACCACCAGCTTATAGGAATCTTATAATTATAAAAAATTCTACCAGACATAAATTTTTGACCACAACCACTTGACAATGGCTGAATAATTACATGTAAAAGCCAAAAACCAAAAATAGAATATAATATAATAAACTTTTGACCGTTTACATTAGCTAGAATTTTTGTCTGACATGAATTATCCTGCAATAAATGTCAGATGTAAACCCAACATAAGTTACAATTTTTACAAAAATTGTGTATGGGATTGTGTAATAAAGAATAATTTCTGGATAAAAATTTGAAACAGTTGGTGTTTGCAAATAATAATATCGATACAGAATCAGCTAAATAAAGTCATTTATAGGCAATGTGAGGAAGAGACAGTTTAAAGCAAGAACGACGTATCGACGTAGGTTTGTTTACGTTTGAGCTGTTGTCATCAATACATCACAGTAAAAACGCTAAAATGCGGTTTGCCAAATTTAATTTTTCCACTCTAAACTTACTAACCACAAGTAGTTGTTGGATAAGCCTCTATATTAAAGAATTTTTGTAATATAACTTTTAAATAAACAATACATATATTTTTATCATTTTTAGATATCATAATAACAAAATATGTTCAAATATTATAAGTTATTATCTTTTAAATAAAGCAAAATTCTGAAAATACGTGATTATTTGTTAATCCCGGCACCGCCGCCCAGGGATTTTTACTCCATCGTAAATAAAACATGAATAAACTCTTCCTAAACGCTTGTGGGTGACGCCACCTTTGCTTTGTCATTTCTGTTGGTTTCTGTCATTTGACAATTTGGAAAGCCAAAAGTAATCAAATAAAGCTTATAAAGCGTTTTTGTGTATTTTCTGGTGTTTGTTGGTGACAATATGGGTAGGCAGTGCTTTGTTGTAGAAGGGTAGACTATTAATTTCCGCACCTCACTTTTCACAGGTAAATAGAGACCAACGTCGTTGGGTGCATACTATCGACCTAGGTCAAAAGTAAGTCCACCATTTTCATTTCTCGCTTGCTCACCCCCTTTGCCTATTAGGATTGTTGGCTTAATGTTTATCATAAAATTATATAGCATTTATTATAAAGCAATTATGTGTTATTTTTCTACTTAACAAACTTAAACTAACCATAACTCATGTCGCAGTGTTTTAAATGTTTGTATTACTCATAAGTTAACTAAAGTAAATATCGCAATAAATTACAAACTATAATTACACGCGGTCGTGGACAGCAAAATATTAAATTACCAGTCCCAGAGAAAGTAACATGTTTTCGATTTCTTTTTACTGCCTTTAAAAGAATCATATCATTTAAAAAGCTATTCGCACTTAGAAATTGTTTAATTATTTATTTAGTTTTTACCCGAGGTTTTACCTGACGGTAAATAATTATTTATTTTATTTATGAAGACATTTATTAACACAATAGAATATACTGTTCGAATACGCTTTTGACCTAGGTCCTGCTGCCCAGGATTTTATATAAATAATATTTCTATTTAATTATTGTTACGGTAATGGCAAAGTCGATTGATGAGATAAGATCACTACATTCGCCATATTGCCTAGCGCGGCTGTGACGTCAAGTCAGGCCATTTTCGGCCATGTTTGATTTTAGGCAGATCAGTGGCGTAGAATTAAGGAGAAAACAAAAGAGAACTGTATGTTGTAAACAAAATTTATTGGATTATTTTAATAGGCATAACTTAAAACAAAAACATAAATGTGGTTTTAATATTGAAAATTAAAAATTATCAAAGCGACGACAGGACGATGAGGTACCTGGCAGTGCAAAACATTTTCCATGGTTAAGTCAAAAACCATTTCAAAAACTTTGTATACAGGATGTCCGCTAATGAATGGTACACAGAAAAACCGCAGATTCCTTATGCCAAAATATTAAGATTTAACAAAACATACCTAATATCCAAAAGTTTATAATAAGGAAGATACGGGGTGTGTCATAGTAAAAAGAAAAAGTAAATTTATTTCGATAATTGTTCCCCCTTTTTAAATATCTTAATAAAACGGTATCTAGGGGTTTTTAAACATTAGCTTTTCAGGTCGAATATTAATTTTTGTGTGTAGACTAGAGGGCGATGGGTACACTATTTAAAATTCTCTAAAACTACCCAATTTTTTGTTACTACTCTGTATGTATGTAAACTAGTAAGCTTCTCTATGCTTTCTGCACAAAAAGGTATACTTAGTAGGAATCGGTCTTGACAACCGTTTTTAAGGTATTCACGTTTTAGTTGTTCAGTGCACCCGAAAGTATGTATGTACCTTCAATAACATCGTATTAGCTATAATTACAACTGCGCAGATATAAATAGCTGATATCTTAAAACTCCTGGATACCGAGTTTTATTAAAATGTTTAAAATATATCAAAAATTATCGAAATGCATGAATAAAAAATATTTATATCTCTTTAATCTATATCTATCTTCTTTATCATTAACTTTTGGATATAGGTATATTTGTTTAAATCTTAAATGAGTATTTTTGCATATGAAATCTGGGGTTTTTCTGTGTACCATTAATTAGCGGACACTCATCTCTATCATATGTATCTAAAAACACGAATGGCTGAAAACTATTCGACTAAACACTATCAAAATCTCTAAAATAAAACGAGTCCGAACCAATAATATGTGAAGTCTCTAAACTAACCAAAAACATTAACAACTGGAAATCCTTGCAAAATATAGAAAATACAACCAAAATGAAAATGGCAAATTTCCACAGTTTTTATTGTGTTAACAAAGCTTCGACAAGGCACGACTCTGTTATCAGCTGATAATGCTACCAACTTTGAACAGAACTGCCAACCGAAATCGTAATTCTCACACCCTCACGTCCCTGACAAAAGCTATCACCGGTCTTGCTTATGTCTAAACCCCTTCTCATAAAGAAACTCTGGGTAATGGTATAGAATAGGGAAATAAGTATCGGTAAAAGTCCACATTTAATTAATTTTCAAAGCGATGTCGCCAAGTACACAAAAAATGATAAAGTAAAGAAACTCTTTAGTGAACAATAATTTAGCAGCAAAAAATATTCAACCCGACGAGTTTCTAGTACCACGCCACGTGCCACCGGTTTTTAGTAGGACAGAGGCGAAATAAGAGAATATTTTTTAAGTAGGTGATACGTGTTTTAGCAATGTTTTTTTTTATTATTTATTTTAAAATATGTAATCAGGCTATGTCCGACGCAATGTGAATTCGAAAAGGTTTGTTTACTTTATCATTTTTTTGTACTTTGCGGTATTGCTTTTAGAATGAATTAAATGTGAACCCATCTATACTAATCCCTACCAAAATAATTATTATATTTATCCAAAAAGAAGTTTTGCAGAGCAAAAACAAATTCCCTCTAAGTTTTTTCCTATTACAATTACAATTACAATTAATGAATAATAATTTTTGTAACAAGTGCATAAAGTGATACTTTTTTTTACGAGTGGAAAGTTTGACAGCACGAGCCTTCAGGCGAGTGTGGCAACTCCATGAGTAAAAACAAAACACTTTATGCATGTGTTACATAGAATAGGGAATTATTGGAATGCATATAAGGTCTAGCAGTAATAAATTCAGCGGTATTTTGACATTACGCATGCTCAGTGGTAGTTTTAAATAAGGGAAACCGTATTAAAGTTTCTGCTAGACTTTAATTGTGCCAAAATATAGTCGGTCGTTTCCCTCCTTTATTTTGACATTTGAACACAAAATAAGGTTAAGGGTTAAAGTAATTTTTGTTGATATTAAATTTTGTCTTTAAAATATACTAAAAAAGTTTAAACTTCTTCATTTGTAACTATACAAAACAAATAAATAAAATAGAAAACAAATAATATTCCAGTTTTAGGTTAAAAATAATACAAGCTTGTCGTGTTGACCAATAACACTTCTTCACATAGGGGCGTTAAGGTTTAGCAGTAATAAAATAAGGTTTTTCCTTTAATTTCCGCTAGCACTATTTGCCCATTCCAATAATTCCCTAATATTTTTTCCAAGACCGTATAAAAATTTCTCAAAATACCATTTTATACATGTTTTATGTATCTAAACTTATTTATTTTAATTTTTGTAGCACAGCCATTATACTACAACAAAAAATCAAAGCTTCCTTATTTTTTAAGAGACAATTATCCTCTTCATAACTATAAATTTCTTATTTAATTTTAGAAAATTGTATGTATTTACTTTTTGTAGAAATAATGCTAAAACAGTATAAATTCCTTTTCAATTTCTTGGTTATCCAAATTCATTATTAGGTACTAATAATTTTCAATAATTTCTCTTAAATTTATTTGCAAACTGTCAAATTTTAAAACTAGTGACACATGAACTAAAAGAAATAATGACGGAATCAAAGGTAACTTGACCGTTTGGTTCAGTTGATGTCGCGTTTACTGTTACATTGCATAAATTGATATTTAAGTTTATTGTAGTAGGCATTGAAACAAAACACTAATTTAAAGTGTGAAAAAACTTCAAAGTGTTAAAAAAGTTACCTCTTTTAACACTTTAACACACAGAATATATAAAGCTAATTATGAAAAATATTAGAAAAATTTACTTTTACACAGAAATCTACTTACTTGTCCACCCTGTATATATTTTTTTAAACGTTAAAAGGTATTACTCTCTGCTTAAAACGTCAAACAGTGAGAGTTTATTAGACGTTTTGGTGTTATTCAGGGTGACAACGTTAACACGACACTTTTAGTAAAAGCATCATAATTTCAGATTTACAAGGAATTTCGAAAATTTGCGAAAACTGTTTGTCACAAATGATTATTTGATTTTTATAAAATATTAAAGCTTCAAAAATTCCTTCTTATTTAAAAAATAGCAAAACAACAAAATTTCCCAAAAAAACGTCATATTTACCACTTAGTATATAAGAGGTAAGTTTTTACCAAGTACTGTAGGTTGTCATAGAGACTAATTAATGAGTCCAAATCTGGCGAAAACCGCACTAAAATAATTTTTGTAGTCCTGTAAGAAAATTAAGTTTAAAATTTTAGCTACTAAAATTTAAATTATTTCGTTTCAATGTCCAGCAGTTTATAATAATTGTTTAAATAGGAAACCATGAGAACCGCAAAGCAGAGTTTTTTCTTTAGGTCTGTTAATATTATTTTTATTTATTCATGCAACATTAAATTTATTGATTTCTATTAAACCACCACAAAATTGTAATTTTTAAAATTCGAATAATACTAATTAAGAAAAATTGCTATGATGGTGGAATAAAACCCTGAACTGACTGACCACACAAATAGAAATCGATTGATAAAAATATATAATTAAACTGACGTTTAATATGTATTTATGTATAGAAGGAACAGTTTAAAAATTCGGTGCTCTTTGATAAGAAAAAAATCACAAAAAAGTTTAAAGCAAATAAATCGATATGCCGGTTAATGCAGCTGGTCATCGCACTATGGGATAGAAATTAACTTTTTGGTCAAAATTCTGAAACTTACCACTTAAAATGAGGTGCTTTTTACTGGAAAAATTTTGAAAAAAAATATTATAAATATTTACAAATGCTTTTGGAAACCTAAAACTTATATCATATGTTATTATAAATTTACACCCCCTTAACATTATTATTTTTATTGTACAAAATAAACTAAAATATCAGCTTGTTTAGTTAATTCGGTAGTATTCTAATCAGTAATCCGATGGTTATTATCTCATATGATATACAGGGTACGACAATAGGTATTGTCACACCCTGATTTGAGGTGTAACTAGGGATGTAGCTCAGATTTAAAAATGAAAGATGTAAATTAAAATAATCAACTAAATTTATTTATTAAAATATTAAGATTAAGTTTATATTACATATACATAGGTTCAGTGATGGTAGCACATTTTAGAAATATAAAAATATAAATTACAATACTTACATTATTGCAGTAGCCGGACGGACCCCAACACTCAGTTTATCGAACGTCGCTAGTTAATTTCGACCGCGCGCGTTACTTGTCGATACCGGATTGATTCCAAACTATTTCGCGATTTACCGTGTTTTGCAATTCTGCAGATTTGGCGATTTTTACATATCCTGGGAAACAATAGGTTTATGAACTTCTAAAACCGCCAAAAGTGCAGAATAAGTAAACTTTGTTTAATTTTGATATTTTACGCAAATCAAGGGGTTTGGTGAACTCCCTAGATTGCTTACTTGTGAGAATAGTTGAATTTGTTTAATTTTGAAGAATATTAATTATAAACAATTAATCTGTTTGAAAAATGATATTTTTAAGTGAATGAACTTTTATAAAGAAATTATTAAATTTATTTGTTACCAAAAATAATTGTTTCTTGACATTTCCCTCCGGCTACGGGAAGCTGGACCCCAGCTTAAAAAAATGCAACCAATAAAATAATAATAATAATAATAAAATATGAAAAATGGTAGCAATGTTTGAAAAAAGAAAAAAATATATATGTTTGGAAGTAAAAATTGTAAGGCAAAATTTATAATGAATAGATAAAGAATTTTTTTCTTAAATCATTGCTTTCATTTTTCATAAAATTGTTCCCTAAAAATAATTAAAAATACTTATACAAAAAAATTTAAAAATTACAATTACACACACTTCTCACAATTAAAACTTTAGCCACGCCATTTTTACCATTATAAGTTCTCCAATATGTCTACACAAAGCACTAAATGAAAGGAACCAAGTAGCGAAAGTCCGAATACGGATCTGTCCATGGGTAACCCGCACTGTTGGCCCACCTTGCTGTTTGCCAAAGGAAAGTGCGCCAGCCGTTGTCAAAGTCCTAAATTTCTGCAATCTAGGTCTGTCGAATACTTCTGCCGCGAGGATGCTGTATTTTCTTCTAATCTGTGGTCAGAGAGGTGACTTGTGGAGATCACATCCTAACATAACCCCAAAATTTCAGAGACAAAATTGTTTTTTCAGCAATTTTTCTTACTCGAGAACAAGGCACGTGTTTCGGCGATTTTTTGTGGAATTTAGCTGTGAGACCACTGTGATTGTGTAGTGATTTGTGAAATGATGTCGTTGGTGACCAACTTGTGTGCTCGCTCGCCCGTTCACTCGCAAAATGCCTTGTAGTTTGTGCGCGTTCGTAGTTTTGTTGGTCATGCTTCTTTGGATTCCTTGCTCTAGTTCGTTTACCATGGCTATAACGAATGTGGATAGGCCCCATTTATCAGGTGAGTTGTTTCGTTAAGTTCTTTGCAGACTGTTGAATCGACCCTTTGATTTTGCAGGTGGCTAACGGTAGTGAAGTTTGGCTCGACAGGCAGGTGTACCCCATCAGCGTTGTTCGCTCTGTATAGACGGCAGTGCTTACTATGGTTTGGCTTTGGATCTTATTCTGGAGGCTTCAGTATTGTTGACGTGGAATCGTTTTTCGTTACATGAAACAAAAGAACAAAGTGTGAGTATGTGCTATTATATTTAGCTAAATATTAATATAAACTTAAACTTATTAAAACTTTTATTAATATAAATATGATATTTCAAGACTGCATAAAAAAGATAAAAAAACAATAGAGCATACGAGGCTTATTTTCCTTATTTTTGTGGGTATGCATCTAGTTACATGGTATAGATTAAAAACAATAGATATGTTTTATTATTATAATAACTATTCAGTATTTAGATGTGCAGAATTTTAAATATCTTGTTTATAATATTTCCTTTTTAAAGATCAAAATAAATTTAAAAGCATACACCTTATTCAATACAATGCAGATATGCAAATACTTAAATGATTGGTATATCATTTTTTCTAAATATTAATTTGTTAACTTGTAAAAAAATATATATATTTTGAGATCACAAATAAAAGCAAAAAAATTGTCTCATGTTAAAAAAATAATTGTTTTTAACTTCTTTGGCACTATTATTAGTGCTAATTTATGTAGGGTTTTAACAACCTTCCTGTCCAGTTATATGCCTCTATCTCCTACCTACATATTTAAATATTTATGTGTATTATAAGTTATATTTTAATTCAATTAAGCATTTTTAAATGCAAGTAGATGACCCCAGCATCTAAGTATTAAATTATTTTAAAATCTAGTGTTGTTTCAATTTACAATGATATTTTTCCTTAAATCTTTTAAATGAGCTAGCTGCGATTAAGGCGTAAATAACAAGGTAAAAAGGAAGCACTAGAGGGATCCCAAGGGGTAAACATATTTTATCATTATCATATCATTTTATGTATATAACTTTTCTTTTAATAGAGCTAAAATTAGGGACATTTAGGCATAAATAAATGCCCCTACAACAATTACATATAATAATTATATATTAACTTATTTTATTTCGATACATTCTACTTCAGTTTGTATTTTTCTCCAGGAGATAGGGACAGGAGGCTACTTGCTTCTATACTATATCTTAGGGTACGATTATCCCTAGTAAGATTTGATAATTCTATGCTTTCATTTGGTTGTGTCTGCTTAGAAATTTTATTAAATGCACTATTTCTTTTTTTATTAAATTGATTTTTATTTTTAGATTGAAAACAATAAAAATAAATGAAGCGGACCATCAAGTATAGGACAAAGATAATTAAACAAGTGCAAATGAGTCCTAAAAGAGCATCATGAGCTATATTGGGAGTTGGTGTCAGGCCTTGTACACTAGGAATAATGGGAACTGCCACTGCCATTCTATGGTAGTTACACAGAAGATAAGCTACGAGGAGTGAAAGAATAATGTTCCAGGTTAAAAATAGTGTATCATTGTGACTTCCGTAAGTGTAGCTATAAGAATTTGTTGGGATGAATTGTTCTATAGAATCTAAAATATTTTTAATGGTAGTGCTAGTTGAAGTTAAATTCAAATGGGGTATGTTAGGAGTCCAGTTTTTGTTTAAACACTCTGAAATATTTTTGTAGGTGGGCGAAATATTATTTAATTTTGGATTTAGAATAAATGATTTTATTTTTCATGGTCCTCAGTCCACATTGTTTCGTAATTGAGGGGAATTGTAGCTTCGTAAACAATGGTTTCTGGTAGTGGTTTCCAATAAGCTCCAGCACTAACTTCTATGTCATAATGGCTATCTTCATTTAAGCTTAGTCCTACACAGCTGAGTAATACAGCAACAAACCTAATTTGAAAAACTATGTGGTCAAAACTTTAATCATTTTTTTCTGTTTTACGCAAAGAAGAAGAAAAAAAATAAATATTTATTTATGCTTTGTCTTGAATTAAATTATATAGAACCTTACCTACTCGTAATTATATATTTACATACAATTTTCAGTAGCACTGTTTAGTACCCATGTTCTAGTTTTGTCACCTTAATAAATTGATTATAATATTTATATTTCTAGGGTTATTTAATATTTGTATATATTTGTAAAGATTATGTTAAATATTTATTTATTAGAATATTATTTAAACTTCTCACATGGTTATCTGTTTATCTGTTTAAAATAAAATAATCCAACTAAACATATTCCCTTCTTATTTCTCTATCAATCCCAATATTATAAGCTTATCTTTTATTTTATTAAAAAACTAGTTTAAATAGGTTTACTTGCCATTATAAGCATATACACATAAATTAATATTAACAATTAAAGTAGATACTTAATTTTTAATTTCATTAATAGTAAACATAATAATAGTGGCATATTTCTTTTTTGCAATTTATAGTTAATATATACAATAATTGTTTTTGTAAGTTTACCAATCTATGTAATTTTGGTTATTGTTAGGCCCAAGATTACGCCTATATCCTCGGCCACGGTTTTGATTGGTTCCTCCCTGTTGTCCTGAGGGCTGTTGTTCGCTAGTGATTGACAATAACGACGTTTGTGACGTCATCTGCCTTACTAGAGCCCTTTCCCTTATTTCACTTAATTTTAAAACCAGGGCTTTAAGACTGGCATAATCCATATTACCTGTGCACATGAGGTAATAGGTCTCGTAAAAAGATGAATGCAAGCCATTTTCAAAAAACTCTCTAAACGTTTCAAAAGCCATGTTTTCATCTACTTCGTGGGCTAGATTTAAAAGCTCGTAATAATAACTTTTAATGTCCTCATTTTCCCGCTGTTTTCGGGAGTTTAGCCGGAATTTCAATTTTCGTAGTGGTTGTTCACCACTAAATTCTCTAATAAAGTCTTTCTTAATTTGTCCCCATGTATTATTTTTATTATTTACATTTGTAGAGTACTCGCTGTACCAAAAAGAAGCAGGTCCCTCAAGGAAATTTCCCAGATAAGATATTTTAAAAGCATCAGTCCAACCATTGCACACTGCTGTACGCTCGTATTTTGTTAAAAAAGTAACTGGAGAGTCTAAACTAGGGTTGAAATATGGAGGTTGTATAAATTTAGGGGTAGTTGGCGTTTTGGTTTCTGCCAATGCGTTTTCCAGTGTAGTGTTTGCCATTTTTGTAATATTTATTGCTGAGTTTGTAACTATGTTTTGATATTGTTGCGTGTGGTGTTGTGTCAGAGGTTTTACTAGAAGTACCCTGTATATCAAAAACAAATTTTTGTTTACTTTTACTATTGGGGCTTCTGCTAAGAGATGCCCTTGGTGCAAATGGGTTTATATCTGTGCTCCTATGATTTGGAGTAAAATTTTCAAAATCTGGAATATCTACCCTTAAAACTTCCCCTTTTTTATTATTACTTCTAGTTACTCTTTTGTCGGACATTAAGATTTAACTATTTTTGGTTATTTCCTTGAAGGGTCATTGCTTATGTTAATTTCTATTAAGAAAAAAATTATGTTGCTACATTTACCAATCCTATTTTTCATTTAAATCTAATTAATTATAATTTATTATTTGTTTTAATAAATAAATGATGTGTTTAGTAAGATGACTTATCCATCTAAAAGTTTATTGAGTAAAAATTCGTAGTTAAATAGAGTAAAAAACTTGAGGATTTTTTCTATTATTTTAAAATAAAATATTTATTATCTTTATAAAAATGTTTGCGTACCATTATGTGATGCACTGCGTGCTATAGGTACCAAAAAATAAAAAAATAAAAAACTATTAAAAAAACGTATGAAACTTATTACTTTGCCGCCCTATATAAATAAAAATAAAAATCGTGACGCGTAGAACATGGTACCGCCAATGCCAATAATTATGTAAAAACTGATAAAATATACATATTTATATGTAAAATGCCAAACTCATAAAGTATCTAAATGCTAAACCAATAAAATAAATACAATTTTAAATATGCTACCACACTAAACATCTTGAGAAAAAAGTAAATAATTTTTTTTTATAAAAAAATAATTACTTAAATATTGTTTGGGATTTAAGTAATTTTATTTAAAAAAAATAATAGATCAAAAATTAAATTAATAGAATTTGGAGATCGTAAACACGGCTGCCTCCACCAAACTTGTCACACCCTTGATTTGAGGTGTAACTAGGGATGTAGCTCAGATTTAAAAATGAAAGATGTAAATTAAAATAATCAACTAAATTTATTTATTAAAATATTAAGATTAAGTTTATATTACATATACATAGGTTCAGTGATGGTAGCACATTTTAGAAATATAAAAATATAAATTACAATACTTACATTATTGCGGTAGCCGGACGGACCCCAACACTCAGTTTATCGAACGTCGCTAGTTAATTTCGACCGCGCGCGTTACTTGTCGATACCGGATTGATTCCAAACTATTTCGCGATTTACCGTGTTTTGCAATTCTGCAGATTTGGCGATTTTTACATATCCTGGGAAACAATAGGTTTATGAACTTCTAAAACCGCCAAAAGTGCAGAATAAGTAAACTTTGTTTAATTTTTGATATTTTACGCAAATCAAGGGTCGGTGGAACTCCCTAGATTGCTTACTTGTGAGAATAGTTGAATTTGTTTAATTTTGAAGAATATTAATTATAAACAATTAATCTGTTTGAAAAATGATATTTTTAAGTGAATGAACTTTTATAAAGAAATTATTAAATTTATTTGTTACCAAAAATAATTGT
>JACEGR010007470.1:0-49028 GCA_014170235.1 Listronotus bonariensis
TCGGTTTAAAACTTAAGAGGGTGATTTGTTAGGCATTTTAATGAAAAAAAAGTTCCTATTACCACATGTCGGAGCTTGCTTCATTTCTGAGATACAGTGCGGTATTTCTTAAATATCTAAAATACCTTTTAGCCCATTTGGATGACATTTGGTACACTTATTTAATGTAATAAAGCGCGTATAAAGCTTAACCTAGATTAAGGGGCATTCAGAAGTACTCACCCATATAACATTTTTTGCCTGCAAGGCATTGGCAAAATGGTATCAAAAAGACATCAAAATGGGCAATTGGCCGTTATTGGGCCACGTGTTGCATAAAATGTGATGGCATCCATCATTAATAGGTTATGCTGAAAAAATGCATTTAGGATGATGGCATCCATTATTAATAAGTTATGCTGAAAAAAATGCATTTAGGATGATGGCATCCATTATCAAAAGGTTTTGGCAAAAATATGCCTTTTAGATGATGGCATTACATTATTTTTTCCTAATGACAATAAAATACACATTTTTATCGTCCAGGGAACTAAAATGTGCATAAATAATGCACATGCATAATGTGTGTTTATGTACAGGGTGTCCCATATAAAATTAAATACTATAATTTTGGAAAAACCATAAGAGATACAATAAAAATACTAAAAAAATACATTTCACTGAACAACTTCTGCATTTAACTTTTTCTTGTATCTCTTATGGTTTTCCAAAATTATAGTATTTAATTTTATATGGGACACCCTGTACATAAACACACATTATGCATGTGCATTATTTATGCACATTTTAGTTCCCTGGACGGTAAAAATGCATTTTATTGTCATTAGGAAAAAATAATGTAATGCCATCATCTAAAAGGCATATTTTTGCCAAAACCTTTTAATGATGGATGCCATCATCCTAAATGCATTTTTTCAGCATAACTTATTAATGATGGATGCCATCATCCTAAACGCATTTTTCATCATAACTTATCAATGAAGGATGCCATTACATTTCTGCAACACGTGGCCTAATAACGGCCATTGCCCATTTGATGTCTTTGATACTTTTTGCCAATGCCTTGCCGGCAAAATGTTATATGGGCTGCCGCTGGGTAATCGAAGTCATTAACATTTTTTGCCTGCAAGGCATTGGCAAAATGGTATCAAAAAGACATCAAAATGGGCAATTGGCCGTTATTGGGCCACGTGTTGCATAAAATGTGATGGCATCCATCATTAATGGGTTATGCTGAAAAAAATGCATTTAGGATGATGGCATCCATTATTAATAAGTTATGCTGAAAAAAATGAATTTAGGATGATGACATCCATTATCAAAAAGGTTTTGACAAAAATATGCCTTTTAGATGATGACATTACATTATTTTTTCCTAATGACAATAAAATACACAAATTTTTATTGTCCAGGGAACTAAAATGTGCATAAATAATGCACATGCATAATGTGTGTTTATGTACAGGGTGTCCCATATAAAATTAAATACTATAATTTTGGAAAAACCATAAGAGATACAATAAAAATACTAAAAAAATACATTTCACTGAACAACTTCTGCATTTAACTTTTTCTTGTATCTCCTATGGTTTTTCCAAAATTATAGTATTTAATTTTATATGGGACACCCTGTACATAAACACACATTATGCATGTGCATATTTATGCACATTTTAGTTCCCTGGACGGTAAAAATGCATTTTATTGTCATTAGGAAAAAATAATGTAATGCCATCATCTAAAAGGCATATTTTGACAAAACCTTTTAATGATGGATGCCATCATCGAAATGCATTTTTTCAGCATAACCTATTAATGATAAATGCCATCACATTTTCTGCAACACGTGGCCTAATAACGGCCAATTGCCCATTTTGATGTCTTTTTGATACCTTTTTGCCAATGCCTTGACGGCAAAAATGTTATATGGGAATTACGAACTTAGTAAATAAGGAAAATAACGAATACAAAAGTTGCATTTTTAATTACTTAATCGAAAAAAATTATATAAAAACCCTATAAAAATCAGTGACGTACTTTTTTCTCAAAAATATTGACTGTGGTACCCACTGAGACGCCACTGAACCCAATAATCTTAATCTAGGTTAAGCTTTACAATTGTCCTAATAAATTAAATAGTTTTACCAAATTTCTTCCCAATTGGTTAAAGGGTTTTTAAAATATTTTAATATAAGCACTGAAACCTATGTAATTTTTTTATTAATTTATATATTACTCTTAGGATCACCAGTTAAAACTACCGAAATCGACTTTGACCTCTACACGGAGAAAAAACTATCGGACACATTTAAACTGTACTGGAGAATTTTGAAAGAACATAAAGAACTGGAAGCTGTCATGGTCGTCAATGGAACCAGTTACGCTGCGCTTGGTTGGAGACCTAGAGGACTGACCAAGAGCTGTAAGAACTTCCCTCAGATTGGACCAGTTGATCCAACAAGCAAATCTGGAGGTAAAAGGGAGAAACTAAAATTTGTATTTGCTTTCAATAAGTTTATTTAATACCTAAGTGTCGTGGATATCGGGTTATTAGATATTTTGCTTCTCCTTGCCCCTGTTCCGTCAACGTTGTTCAAGACCTGAAACATGCAGTATTTGCTTTTCACAGCACCTTTTAGATAACGCGGTAGTCCCTTTACAGACAATATTTTAAATAACTACTACCACATTCCATTCTATTTCAATTTTTTTCTTGATTTTGGTCCCTTCAGGTCCAATCCACCACTCTCCCCTTTCCGGACTATGCTTTCCAGGGCTTCCTCGACGGAAAATCTGGATAATCGAGCTCGTAGCTCCCAGAAATATCAAAAAGAAAACAAATAATTCAACAATCGATGCAATGCATAAATTGTCGACTGTCAAACCAAGATCTGCTACTGGTGTTACTTATAACCTTCACTTTCACTACTGACAGTTCCCATGGCACGCCCATCTATTTCCCGCCATTTGAGAAATACCTCGTGTTCACCACCAAACAGAATACCATCAGCTTATAGGAATCTTCGCTCACAGCGCTTACATCCAGAAGAAAGATGCCATCAATTTAGCGTGAATCTTTCCTTGATCCCCGAAGGTAAAAAACGTTCGTACGACACCTCTAGCTGCCACTCCGAAAAGAACTTTGTAGTCCTCTACGCACGTCCGCACTGTTCGGAGGTCAAACAAAGAGTTCAACTACTACCACATACAAAATAACTATACAGACTGCGCCACGCCTAATCCTGAACAGGGAACTAAATGGAGGCAAAGTTATATCCACCCCACTTTAATTCATATTTAGTTAAATCTCTAAGACACAGATGGCTCTTCTGTGCGTGCATAAACCATAATGGCTTGCCAGATTTACATATTTTTACAACGATTAAGGAAAAGTATAGTATTACAGCAGCGAGCTGGTACGACGTAAAGCTCGGGTGTAGATTATTTGCTGGCAACACTGTTGAATGGGGTGATCTTTGTGGAGAATTGTACAGTTAAAAATTTCACCAAAAAACCGTTATGACTGATGGAACGTACCATTAAGAGTCGCAGAACAACTGAAGTCATATACGTACTACTGACGTTTTTATTTAGAAATTAAATCCAAATTTGAATTCGTTTTCAATAATATATCTTAATTATTTTAGGTGCTGCTGAACCAGAGCCGAAAGGTGAACCTAAAAGCGAACCTGAACCTTCATCTGAACCTCATCCAGAACCTACAAGCGAACCTGAACCTTCGGTAAGTAAAATTGAACCAGTTTTTTGCAATTCTCTTAAAACTTTTGTATATAGAGAGAACGTGCATAAAAATTAAGATTCTACGTTAATTTAGAGTGAACCGGAACCTACTTCTGAACCAGAACCTACCACCACGGAGAAGCAAAGAAAATCTACTTATAGCAGAAGATCAGCGTCTCCTACACCAAGCCTATCCGTATTTCACGATGTAGACAAAGTGGAAACTAGTGTTTCTTATCAAGTTAGCAAGAGATCAGGTACATAAAAAATAAGTTTTTGGAAACTTTTAATATTGGAAATTTAAAAATAATTAAAAATATCTGTATACTGTAACATTTTGACAATATGTGTTTAAGTTTATACAGGGCGATTTTGAAAAATTGATCACGAAACTTAAAGGGGTGATTCTACTTGACAAAATAAAGGTAGAGCTTCATATATTTTTTTCAAAATGTCATTCGTTTTCGAGTTACAAGCCGTCAAAATTCAATTTTTATTTTGGTTTTTCGCCATATTGCATTTATTTTTAACCAATCCAGTTGATATTTGGCAAACAAATCGAGCTTTGCAGATTCTAAAATTTTAAGACAAAAGTACTTTATTTAAATACCGTCAGAGGGCACATAACCTAAAACTTAAAATTTATTTACATCATAACTTTTTTATTTTAACAGATATCGCAAACCTGGGGGCTCCATTTTATAGACAATCAAAAACTTAGAAATTAAAGTACTCTTTATTAAAGTCGATAAACCTCACCGTTTAGGTACCAATCAATATCAAAGTTTTTATCAATTTTAATCAAATTACCTACATACATGCAGGGTGTCCAGTAACTTAACCGACAAACTTTACAGGGCGATTCTACAACAGAAAATAAGAAAAACTTCATATAAACATATTTCCTAAACGTCTTAGTTTTTGAACTACGGGGTGTTAAATATTTAAAAAAAAAAAAACTTTTTTTTTTTAATTTTTAACCAGAACTAACCAAAACTAAGATGTTTAGGACATATGTTTATATGAAGTTTTTTTCTTATTTTTTGTTGTAGAATCGTTTGGTGAAGTTTGTCGGTTGGGTTACTGGACACCCTGTATGTATGTAGGTAATTTGATTGTAATTGATGAAATCTTTGATGTCCATTGGTACCTAAACGGTAAGGTTTATCGACTTTAATAAGTACCTTATTTTTTTAAGTTTTTTATTGTCTATAAAATAGCGACCCAGCTTTGTGATATCTGTCAAAATAAAAAAGTTATGATGTAAATAAATTTTAATTTTGAGTTAAGTGCCCTCTGGTTGTATTTAAATAAAGTACTTTTGTCTTAAAATGTTAGAATCTGCAAAGCTCGATTTGTGTGCCAAATATCAACTGGATTGGTTAAAAAATAAATGCAATATGGCGAAAAACCAAAATAAAAATTGAACTTTGACGGCTTGTAACTCGAAAACGAATGACATTTTGAAAAAAATTTAATAAAGCTCTACCCTTATTTTGTCAAGTAGAATCACCCTCTTAAGTTTCGTGATCGATTTTTAAATCACCCTGTATAGAGTTCGAGGTCAAACCTAGCCCGTAGCGGTGTTTCTTAAATCATGATAGCTAGAGAAGGTATTATAGATTCAAAAAGGTTTTAATACAGGGCAAGTCTTTAAACTCTTTTCAATGTAAACCAACGACTAAACAGGTAGTTTTTAGGTATTTGGTCCTACACACTCTGTAAATGATACAATACAATAGGGCCATACACATTTTGACAATGGTTTAGTTGAATATTTTAAAAAATAAACCATTAGTGTCGGAACATGTTGGGTGCTGTAGATAGTGGTATTATAATAAAATAGTTTTAACCTGTACATAGTCCAAAAGTTTTAAAGTTGGAGAAAATGAAACAAATAGGGATAAAAATAAAATAATAAGTAAAAGATATAGGGAAAATATTTTTAAGCAAATTTGATAGATAAAGATCGCGTAAAATTTTAGTTGTAAATATTCTTAATATATTTTATCCAACACTTACAGATAATATCTACATAATTGATCAGATTTTGAGGATATAAAGTGTACTATAAGTCACTAGTGAGCTAAAGTACCTTTTAACTCACTAGTGAATTATAGACAATACAAAATTTTATTGCTGGTGTTGACAATGACAAGTAACAAATAATGGATGAGGTTTTCAAATTATTTTCGATATTAAAAACGATTTATACGAAAGTGTTGGATAAAATTTTGTATTAGACACGTGAGTTATTACATATAAGTCACTTAAGAAAATTACCTCTCTCGCCCTTCGGGCTCGAGAGTTAAACTTTTCTTGCGTGACTTATATGTAATATAACTCACTTATCTAATAAATAACTATTTAAAATAATTATATTAGGTCGAAAAAAGATCGAATAAATAGCTTTTTTTTACAAATTTCCCCATTTAATTTTTTTGCCTTGGTCTATTTTGGATCATCTTGACATTTTTATTAAGTATATTTTTAGTATTTACCGTTTATAACGATTTGTTTCTCCGCGAACAGAGTAGAATACAATAAATTCAATTTTATTATTTGCAACGTTTAAGCAGTCAGCGAATTTTAAATGTATCCGTTCTTTGTCTAATCGCTACCTACTAGTGTTCATTACATTTAAACTTAATTAAAATAATCGATCTGGTACGCCGTGTACTTATACCGGGTGATGCATCGCCGGGCGGGACATAGTAATCCCATGTAATTTTTAATAAGGTCAATTATTGGCTTCCCTAATTATTTTAGAGAAAAATTCTATTGAAATTTATTGAAGAGCATGCAAATCTACGTCCATGGTAAAATCTTTAAATTTTTCGGTTAACCCGATGCTAATATATTTTTAAAAATTGTTACATTATTATCGCCTCATATTTATGAACAACAATAATAAAGTGCTTTATTATTATTAAAAAATCGTACAGCAAAAAGATTAACCATGAGTTATACTACTGAAGATGCTGATGGCTGCCTGGCACATAATACCTTGGCTGTTCGGGAATATTTACACAATGCTTTTAATAGAAATGTTATTGGCCTACATCACACCATAAATTGGCCAGCCAGGTCTCCTGATATTTCGCCAAATGACTTCTTTCTCTGGGGCCATTTAAAAAGCATGATATACAAGGATAATAATTACTCTAATCTAGATGATTTAAAAAATGCTGTTTCTGCAGAATGCAATAAAATTTCAATTTACCAGTTAGCCAATGTAAGAAGACAATTTTATGAACATCTGGGTTATTGTCTAGCAGTCAATGGAGGAATATTTGAAAATTTCTTAAATCTTAAGTATATTTCTAACATATTAATTATTGTAATAATATTAATAATTTATTGAAGCATGTAAATATTATAAATGTCATAAGTTCTGGAAATTTTTACTCTAGTTTAGTTTAACTTAAATTAATTCGTTTGTATAAATACAACTTTAATCTTTTCACTGTACGATTTTGTGATAATAATAAAGCACTAAATTTTAAAATGACAACGTAATGTCACGCTAACTGGAATTTTTATTGTGGTTCATAAATATGAGGCGATAATCATTTTTAAAAATATATTAGCATCTAACTAGCAAACGGGTTAACCGAAAAATCTAAAGTTTTTACCATGGACGTAGATTTGCATGCTCTTCAATAAACTTAAAAAAAAATTTCTCTAAAATAATTAGGGAGCCAATAATTGGCCCCATTAAAAATTACATGGGATTTCCTATGTCTCGCCCGGCGATGCATCACCCGGTATATTTTTTTAGTGCATAGTTAAAAAGTTAACAATTTATTATTTCTTTTTTTTTTACAGGAAGAAACAGGAGAGAAGCAGAAGGTAAATATAGCTTTAATATAATAATTATTCAGTACAAAGGGCCAAATAGTATTGCACTACTAAAAATTTTCTGTAAAAAAAACATTTTAAATCACCTAGTGGCTTCATAGGGGTGGAATACTTTAAAATTATATAAATAGTTAATAAATTAGTTTTTTAAATTAAATAAAGATTTAGTAAGGGTTTATTAAATTTTTAATTTAAGTATTGATAATAATTCTTCTTAAACCAATTAGTAAGACTCCACAGAAGTCTTGTAAACCATAAGAGATTTAGTTAAGGGGTGGGTAATCAGGATACTGTTGAAATTGCTTTTTAATTATTTATAAAAAAATAACCTAAAGAGTATTAGATTTGAAGGACAAGGAGAGACCTGTGGAGGTAGCCAATCCACTTCCCAGCAAACACTATTTGCCGGCATAATACATTTTTCATATTGGCTTTGATGGTAAAGCATTGGCAATTGGTGGCAATATTATGCCAACATCTAATACGCATTAAAAAGTCAACCCTAAATAAACACTCAGTTGCCAATAAATTTTACATGCAGGCGAATTGCCGGCAAGCATACAAAAATGGCGGCATACCAATCCTGATTAAATAAAGCATGCCTTTTTGTTGCAGGCAAATAAATATTGGATTTTTGAAGGCAAACCTTCAACGCATATTCATACTTTTCAAACCATATTATTAACATTGGTATTTAACTAACATTCGAGCAATTTTTTTGATCTTTTTATTTATAATGGCGGCTAAACAACATTATTTTATGTTTTTTTACATAATTTAAAGGAAATGGCCTTTTCCTAACATTTTATTGATACAAATCATGCAAATAAAAATTAAGTCAAACAAAATGTTTATTATGTATTTTTGATAGAATAAAAATAAAATTATGGTAAAATTAGCTACGTTAATTTCGACGATTTCGACCAAAGGTGATAAATTCAAATTTCCCGCTTAGCCGAAATACAAGCGTTAACAATTTGACAGATGAGGCAACCTTGCTTTTGTTTGGCCGCTTTGTGCAAATGTTTTTACGTGGTTTTCTAGCTTTTTAGTTTCTTTTTTAAAGAAAAGAGTTTTTAGTAGACATAATTAAGTGTGTTCATTACCTAATTAGTGTGTGTTGTGTAATTAATTGGTGATGGCTACTCAAGAAGGCGGGTTATTCAAGTAGACTGTTAGGAGCTGTAAACATTTTGTTTAAAACCTTTTAAATTTGTAGTTACCTAAAAAAAAAAATTATATGAAATCAGGGAGTTGCCTTATTAAAAGTTTTAAAGACGTGTTAATAAAAGAAAATTATATATATTAAATAGTTTTTTTTGACATTTAACTCCTTTAAAATATTTCTCCCTATGTTTTGGATCTGAAAATTGAGTGTAAGTGTCCCTTAAATACTTACTATTTTAAAGTGTTTTCTTTTGATTTATTATCTTTTTTAATTTTATTACATACTTTTTATTTTAATTTTTTTTTTGGTTTATTGTTACGGTATAAAAATTTATATGATGTAATTTTTTTATTGATAAAGTTTTCCTGCTTTTTTTCTCATTTTTTCGATTACAAAATTCTAAATATGTTATTTCACTTCTGAGACATTCAACTTATAAAACTTGCAATACTTATTTAATGATAAATGCCATTATCCTAAACGCATTTTTTTGCCAATAACTTATTAATGACGGATGCCATCACATTATCTGCAACACGTGGCCTAATAACGGCCAATTGCCCACTTTCGCGTCTTTTTGATACCTTTTTACCAATGCCTTGCCATTAAAGAGTGTTGGCAATGCCAGTAAATTAAATGTACAACGCCGGCAAAAAATGTTATATGGGTTATTTCACACTCGGCAGTATTAAGGAAAAAGAAGCAAACAAAGTTAAAAGTTCTATGGATTTAAAGAAATACATGAGAGTTACCCAAGCAGCAAGCTGACGTCTTATTGACGTCTCTTTTTAGTCATTTTTGGTCAGCAAAGACGTCATAAGATGACGACAAAATGACGGTAAATTGACCTTCCTAAGTCACAGACAAAAGACGTCCCGTTAATGACGTCTTTAAGATGACGAAAAATTAACGCATACGGTATAGGTGTTTTTAAAAGCTAAAATGATTCGATATTTTATTTTAAAATGCAATTTCCTTGCACTGCAAGGTCGCATCTCTGGGGACACTGTCCAACCTGGAGATGCAGATTTTTACACAAGCAGAAGATATTTTCTTCGAAGCTAATTGAGATCACCAACCGCAGACCGGTCTCGATATATTTTAGTATCATCGGCAGAGACAACAATGAGACGAGTAAGTGGTCCTAACAATTTGTCCATTGTATTTATCTCTTTCTGGTTTAACGCAAGTTCCAATAAATATGTCTTTGTCTTTCATCATGGCAGGCCATCGTAGATGGTGCAATCATCGCTTTGCCCTGGTTGCCAAGTTGTTTTTAATTTCTGCATGTAAACTTTAATGTCCTTTTTTGGCTCACATCTAATTAAGAGAAAGAAAATATACCATGAATCGAATATTTTTAACTTGACAACGTTGCAGCAGGTAGTCACGCCGAAATGTTATTCGATATTTGTGTTTGATATTTTTCAATGGCCGATTTGTTTGGACAGTTTGTTTACATTTTCTGTGATTTATTGTGTGTTTCGCGGTTTTGTACCTTTAATTGGACTTTGAATATTGACTTTTATTAGTGATCACAGTGTATATATTAAATTTGTGCTTTTAAAAAGATAATTTAAGGTAATATTGACATGGTTATCTGTAAAAAAAATCTTTATAAAAAGCAAATAAATTACATTTTTAATTAGGTGTGTATAATTATTGAACTAAACCCCAATATTTTATATTAATAGGAAACAAAAACAAGTACCTAACATTAAGGGCAAAAATAGCACAGGTATATAATTTGAATTTGGCGGGCAAACGATAAAATCGACTCACGCGCCATCTGCGTTTACCTTCCTTGAAGACAGACAAGGAAGGCCCCGCAGCTATCTCTCTCCGGATAATTTATTTACATTTAGTTGCTCGTCTCATTGTTGTCTCTCTCATCGATACGATGTAGGCGATAAAAAGCGAAGATGTTGAATAAACAAAGTAGTTTATTGTCCATTACGCCATCTATCGGTAGAGTTTTTTTTCCTATTTCATTTTTGTAAAATTTTTAGTCTTATTTTTCCGTCATATGATATTTTGGTTGGATTTTGACACGAATCATATAATGTCACAAAATTTTTCTGGCGGGTTTTCTAAACATGACGTCATTAGATTTTTATGAGCTAGTATGACGATAAAATGACGTCAAAAGACGCCACTTCAATGACGTCAAAAACACGTCTTTAAAATGACGTTAAAATGACGTCATAATTTTGGTCTGATGACGTCCTATGACCAAAAATGACCAAAAAATACTTAAAAATGACGTCATAATGGCGTCCGCTTGCTGCTTCCCTAATCTTCTGTGGTTTGCTAGATATGTGGAAAACCAAACATTGTCTGTATAAGTCAAAAACTGCTTTGCATGTTTTTTTTGGTTAAAAATGGATTTAAAAAAAAAGAAAATAAATACTTCTTAGATAAAGTTATAGGCCTATTATTATTAGGTAACATTTTTAGTACTCTAACATAGATATGGGTCAAGAGTTAATAAAAAGCCCAGCTCTACTTCTCAGGGCTTTTCTTATACTAATGGTGTTGGTCTTTACTTCTCTTTAGAACCCGAATCAGAAGCAGAACCGGAGCCCACTTCAGAACCAGAACCTACTTCAGAACCTGAACCTTCTTCTGAACCAGAACCTTCCTCTGAACCCCATCCTTCTTCTGAGCCTGAACCATCTTCTGAACCAGAACCTACCTCAGAACCTGAACCTAGCTCTGAACCTGAGCCATCCTCTGAACCTGAACCCACCTCTGAACCTGAACCTAGCTCTGAACCTGAACCTAGCTCTGAACCTGAATCAAGTTCTGAACCCGAACCTACTTCTGAGCCAAAATCTTCTTTAAAACTTATAATTGAACCTGAACCTCGAAATTCCAAATTTAAGCCAAAATACACTTTGGCACCTAACTCTGAACCCAAATCCGAACCTGAACCCACCGCAGAACCTAAAAGCGAACCCGAACCCTCCGCTGAACCTAAATCCGAGCCTGAACCTAACTCAGAACCTGAACCTAATTCGAAACCCGAACCTAGCTCAGAACCTAGTGCGGGACCTAGTGTTAAAAAGTCTGCTAGTGTAGAAGAATCGTCAAAGAAAGAAAATAGTCAAGGTAATGGCACGATTTATAGATTTTTAAAAATATATATACAGGGTTGTTTAAAAGTACTGTAAATATTAATTTTTGTAAAATAGGTATTCGCTTGATTTATATATACAGAGTGGTTATAGGAAAATGTTCTTGTTATTTATGATTTTTAAAATGTTGGAATTGGAATAAGCAATTAACTTTTATTTATAAGTATTCTGCTGTACTTTTAAAATATCCTGTATATGGGGTATTGGAAGATTATGGATGTTTTAGGATAAGTATTTTTATTATGGGCATGAGATATAACATGTGATTACTGTGTATCAGATATAAAGTAACTATATGAAAAAGTTTTGTCGTTTGATAAGAGATGGCGCTGTTAAGTTGTCTAACAATAGTAGTACTATATTAACCCTGTTCGTAGAGAAATCAGAGACTAGTCAGCGCCAATCGGGTATTATTATTTAGTCAGGTGACCGGTTGCCAACTGGTCACCAGACGTAACTGTAAAATCTGATTGGCGCTGACTAGTTTGTGATTTCTCTACGAGGCTAGACCTATCACAGCCTTTTTAAACTCTAAGCCGTGAAGGAGAAATCTGGCAACACAGCACAGTAGGAATGTCAAGTAATGTTTAGAAGTAAACAGAAACAAGTTTAAACGATTGCTTAAAGGTTTTTCTGTTTTAAAAAGTTAAATCGTAGCGTGTATTTATTATATAAAGAAGAATAAGTAATTCATTGTTATATTTAAAAAATAGGACCAGTGCCAATATGTCAATCGTTGTTTTTACTTTTAAATCTGCACGTATATTTGGGGCGTACGGCGTACATTATGGCACGAACGTGTTTCGTTTCGAGCTGCAAAACGAATTAACCAAGCTATATTAAATAAAGGGTTATCAAACAACATTTTATTTCTCCATAAACGATGAAATTAGGAAAGTCTGGTTGTGCGCTATTGACCGGACAAGTGTTTTTTATTAAAAGTAAAAGTAGTACCTTTACGGTAAATGGACAAATATATTTTACGGGCAACTAATTAACCAAGTGTTTTTAAAAAATTGGTTTTATTTGATATTAACAGTGTGTATAGTGCACTAAAAACAATTATTTACCCCAAGCAATATCCTAAGGACTATATCAACTAATGCGCACAAATATCCTGATAAGTTCACCAAAAATATTATTTATATAGATATTCTGAAAGTTATTTACCTAAGGCGGTTTTAGGGTAAATATAGTGGAAAACCTAATTTAAAGCGTTTGTTATTTTAAAGCGCATCTTTTGTACGCTATATTATTAAACTTTTATATTTATAAACACACATGCTTTCAATTTATTTTAAGTATTGCAAATATTACTAAATAATAAATGTTTAGTTAACTTTAAAAAGCTACATTGGTCTGTTCGCAAAAAATGCATAAAGCGGGGTAAAAAACATCATAACAATTTGAAATTTTTAAATCCTTACCAACAAATTTGTATAAGGCAGAAAAGTTCCTGAGAAGTTTTGCTGACACATTATTGCTTTTTAGGGCAACTATAGCATTTAAAATTATACCTATATGTTGTCTAAAATATCCTAAAAAAATTAATACCTATATTTTGTTTAAAACACATAAAAAAATAATTATATTTAGCATGTAATCTATTAGGAACTCATTTCAATATTTCTACTGTACAGTGTTGTTTGCAACGTTGCCTTTCTTACTTCACGGCTCGGAGTTTAAGAAGGCTGTGATATTATGAATACGTGTTTTAAAAAGGATTTTATGCATTGTTTCAATATTAAGGATATGATTTAAAACCACCACTATCGTACTAACCCAAAATAAGAGGCTAAGTACTTTTGTTTAGTGAGTTATTGTCCGGAATTTGCTCAGGAAAGCTACCGTTTTTGAGATGCAAACGACATTTTTTCGGTAAATAACCTTCATACTGATAAAACAGTAAACCCAAATTATCATTTTATTCTTTTGGACTGACTGACCTAAAACTAATCGTAACAAATGATTTGGTAAAAAAATCAATCACAAATACAATAAAAAATGCAAATTGTTGCAACGCCCATCCTATTCGCCAGATTTTGCTTCCCTTGTCTTTTGGCTGCTACAGTAACTCAAAAAATGCGCAAAAAACAGTTTTCGTCGTGTGTTTCTTATCGAATGACAAAACGTATTAAAAAACCTAATATTTTAATGAATTTTACAGCCCCTGCGGAAAATCTGAATCCCTATACACCCAGACACGATTTTAATCCAATGGACTGTACCGATATTGTAATCGGATCAGCCAGAGGCACTGCCAGCAGAATTGGAGATTACTATACAAGAGACAGGTAACATTAACTTACTATATTATAACACTTTATCTAAAAAACTTTACAGGTATACGTGTATAAGCCAAATAGAAAGCTACAATTCAGTGTATGTATTATTTAACTTTTCTTTTTAATTCAGGTCTACTCCCCGTATGGACAACTTCTGGGAGGCAAAAATGATCTTACTGCTGCTATGGGATTCGAAAAAGACGGAATCACCACCATTTTGTTCAGAAAGAAACTGGAAGCCAAAGATCCATCGGATCATTCCATTGAAGAGGACTTGATGCACGTTATTTTTGCACAAGGACAAGAACGAGGTACTAATTTTTTAAAAGTAGTAATAGTAGGCATTAGGACACCTTGCCCACCCCCACTCCTTTCACTTTGTCCCCTCCCACTGCCTGTGTCCGGAGCAGTCTCTGTTGCTTTACCAGAGAATTAGTCGCTATTTTAAAGCTCTGTTCTATTTTATTTTTTCCTGAAACAGCAGTGTTACAGATATCATTTTTAGGTAAATACGTACACATACCAAAATCTGGAGTGGAAACGTCCCAAGCTTCGGAAAGAGATTTCTATAAACCAGATGAGCTCAAATACCATGGACATGCCAATCAAAGGGGTGTTGTTTCTCTAAATTTCTTCGGTAAGACTTTTTAATATTTTATTTTAATAGCGCTGGTTTATTATGTATTTTTTCTCTTTGTAGAAGAAAAGAAAGAGGTAATGCCAGCTGGAGATGCAGCTACAAGTGAAACTGCTCAGAATACTGACTGTGGAGGCGAATGGAAGGTGCCGAAGAATTGTGTCCTGAAAACTATACTTGTGAATATTCCGCAAAGTGGGAATTAATACCAAGAAAAGACGAAATTCGGTAAGTTCCCTGTCGAAAAACCAATACAATCTCATAGAACCGATAGAAACCATTAGAATCTGTGACAAAAGCACAATATAGAATCTGCGACAAAACCATAGCATAGAACCGCGGTTTCTATGCTATGGTTTGTGCTGAAAAGGCTACAGCCTAGGGTGCCATGAAAAATAGGCGCCAGACAGGGAGTAATAGGCACTAGACAGGGGAGTTTTTAAGTTGAGTGGGGATTTTGGTGACTAATTTCTCTGTGAATAAGGTGCTTTGGAATGAAATAAACAAATAGGTGTGAAAAGGAGGGAATCCCTTTTTTGCTCTTAAAAATTTTCTTGGTGGAAAATAGGCTCTCCGGGAATTCTAGCCTAGGGCGCCTCAAACAGTTAATACGGCCCCGTAGGGAAGGGGTAGCTTTCCCTCCTCTCACTTGGCTACGCCCATGGTGTCATATTTAACATATTATTTCTCTAATATTTTATCTTTTACAACTTTAAATTTGATTAATTTTACAACTTCTTTAAAGGTACATAAAAGAGGCATATTTATTTATTTAATGCAATTGAATACTAAAAAAACCTTTCGCATCTTATGTTCATTGGTTCGCGTATTATGTAGTGTCGGTAGTCGATATAATGGCCTATGAATAGCTCCTTTGTCTCTATTTTTAACACGCTTTTATTAGCTTGGGTTGTATGTATGTATGTATGTAACGGAATCTTTAAGCTTAATTTTCACCAACTTCCAGCGATTCGATTTCTTTAAAACTTTGCACACGTATTAAGGACTCATGACAATGCAATAACCTGCAAACAGTATCCCGTTATCATGATTAGGATCGCCAGGATAAATAAATTCCTTTATAGATTTTCTGTAGGAGAGTAACAGAGAAAGAGCTAGTGCGCGATCTGCGCATACGTGCAGTTTCGGACGTACTCTCAGCGTAAGGCTGACAGAAACTTGTTCTGAGTAGTTGCGTTCTGAAACCCCATGCAACAGTGAAGCTTTAAATGAAATGATTAGATTACGAAGTAGTTCGTGAAACATTTCAATATCACATGTCCGCAGAAAACTAATTGATATATCGAACTAAAAAATGAAAAATTAATAATAGTTTAAAAAACTAAAAAAACACGCTTTTATATACCAGAACTAACCAGAACTAAAAATTAGAAAATAATTTTTCATTACAAAGAGTTTGTATTACAGTAATAAGAGGTCAAACAATAAATCATAATTATATACCTCAAAATAGAATTATAATTAAATTTAAGATATTAACAGAATAATTCACTTCAGAATAAAAGCGTGGGGTGCTTAATATATTATTAAATGTTATAATTATTTCTTTTGTAAATATCTATGAGGGAAAAGTTATGAAAAAAATAGTAAAATGCACCCCACGCTTTTTACTCTGAAGTGAATTATTCTGTTATTATCTTAAATTTTATTATAATTCTATTTTGAGGTATATAATTATGATTCATTGTTTGACCTTTTATTACTGTAATACAAACTCTTTGTAATGAAAAATTATTTTCTAATTTTTAGTTCCGTTGCATATAAAAGCGTTTTTTTTTTAGTTTTTTTAAACTATTATTTTAGTTTAAGCTTTTGGAGATTGTCTTAAAAAAGAATCTCCGAAATTTATATTTTATGTTTTTTTTTTGTTCTTTTTAGGTTTACTATAACAACAAGTAACACGGACACATGGACAGGTATCGCCTTTTCAAATGACGAAAGAATGTCTCAAACCGACGCCATCTTGGGTTGGGTCGACAAAACTGGAAGACCTTTCTTGATGGACACATGGATTACCGGTTATACTCAACCATTTTTGGACGCTAGCCAAAACATTTACAACATGAGTGGTAAGAAATGTCAACTAAGTTATTTAAAAATAATAATTCCAATAACAATTAATAAAAATTTACCAACGTTTCGACCCCGATTAGTATCCTCATTAGGTATATAACATACTATGACTATTTTCTTTTAGGTCGTATTGTTAATGGTGTAACAACTCTGTCCTTCTCCAGAAAAAGGCAAACAAACGACGCAAGAGATTTAGCGTTCACCAATGACCAGTGTCTTTTTATGATGTTCCCAGTAAAGGGGGCGCCTTTAACAGTGTCAACAAGAAAATCAGAAAGCACGAAGTCACTCCTGTTGTTAGTACTTCAAGAATATGCATTAAATCTTGTGGAAATGGTATGTAAAAGTATACAGTAAAAATCAGCGATTTAATAAAAAATAACCAAATATCGATTTATCGACATATAAAAATATCGACATATCGATTTATCTGCCCAGCTCTAACATTCTACTACAGCGATGCCATGAGAAGACCAGCAAAATGACTCGCGTAGTTGGAAGAATATTATGCTATAAAATTTCTTTATTTGCATTTAATAAAAAACATATCGAAAATTGTCAATAAAGACATATCGACATCTTGATAAATGCACAGCTCTAGTATGTTTACAAATTATATTTAAAGTCGGTCTATACCAAGATCGTTTGACTAGGTAAGGTTGCCTCATTACGTCACATATGTACCGCACTGCTGGTTCCTTGGCGCCAACATAGCAAACAAGGATGTCTAGACGGATAATGCTATGAGGGCGAAAGAGCGCAATATACAATATTTAAAAATCAGCTGGAATAACCATTGTTAAATTTATTAATAGGAAATAAAGAAGTTACGGTAACAACTGGAATTAACAGTATTTAAAAGTATTTCTTTAATATTGACAAAAAACACAAACTACACTGTTAAAAACTTCATTAAATAATGAGCAAAATACATATGTGACGTATGGTCCGCCATGTTGCAAGGCTTACGAGGCAACCTTACCTAGTCAAACGATCTTGATATAGACCGACTTTAAATATAATTTGATCTTGGGTCTATATAAGGTTGCGACATTCGGCCATATTACTTTGACGTGTTATGACGTCACATCTCTCATTTTTCGGCCATGTTGTTCAGTGCCGGAGATATACAGTTTATTGTATTAGTAGAACAACCATTTATACAACAGTTTTTAATTATTACTAGGTTGTAAATTCTTTTACTTTAAATAAAAAACATTTGGAATTACATCTTTCAACAAATATCACTTCCAAAACAATGCAAAATGAAATGCGCAAATTCTAGACGCCACTGGATTGATCTTCAGCTTTGGTTTTACCCAGTCTTGCCAACTTTTCTTCAAGAAGTGCCCTTCTTTGCGTCCCCAACCTCGAACCGCCTAAAAGTTGAGGATATGTCGCAACCTTATAAATATAAACTAACCTTGGTACCTACTACTTATGATTAATTGCTTTAATTGCATTTTAGATGAAGTTTACGATTATCAAACCACCACCGAAGCACCAGGACTTGGATACATGGTAAAAGTGAAACTGGTAGAACTGGGCGAAAACTTCGTCGCTCCCAAACCAGGAACCATCGAATACGAAGATCTCAGCAACTCCATCTCTACCAATTTCCAGCCCGTGTTTAACAAATTACCGGGATATAGAAGAATCGTAGTAGAAGATTTACAAGAGTAAGTGTTTTTGCAAAATATTATTTGTACAAAATCTTAAAATATATCGTCAAAAATAAGAGCTATCAAAAATAGGATCTGCGCCTGAACTCCGTATCTCGCCAAGAAAAAAATTTCTTCTCTATTTTCTATTTCCAGTCTATTTCAAACTCCGTAAAGTTTTTCGGCTCGTTCCGCACTTACGAATGGACAACACGAGCGTCTGGAAATAGAAAGGCTATTTGGATCTTTCTTGTCATTTACTCTGTTCTATTGTAAGGCGTTTTGTATAAAGTGATCTCGCTCTTCTTACCTGTCTATATTTGTTAGTTCTGGGATACAGAAAGAATATTTATAATCAATCGGGGCATCATCAAGGTGTCTACGACCTGAAGCGGCTATAACAAGTCTTAACGAAGACAAAACACGTGTCGCCGTCTTGGTCGGGCCCGGGGTATTCCATTTTCTTTTGGGGACTCCGTAATTTTTAAACAACCAACCATGGTAGCCGAATTCTTACAGGTTATTATTTATTTATTTAATTTTACTGTCATTAATAAGCCATATGCCCAAAGAACATTACCAGAGACAAGAATGAGACGAGCAACTAAATGTAAATAAATTATCCGGAGAGATAGCTGCTGGACCTTCCTTGTCTGTCTTCAAGGAAGGTAAACGCAGATGGCGCGTGAGTCGACTTTATCGTTTGCCCGCCAAATTCAAATTATACAGCTGTGCTATTTTTGCCCTTAATGTTAGGTACTTGTTTTTGTTTCCTATTAATATAAAATATTGGGGTTTGGTTCAATAATTACACACACCTAATTAAAAATGTCATTTATTTGGTTTTTATAAAGATTTTTCTTACAGATAACCATGTCAATATTACCTTAAATTATCTGTTGAAAAGCACAAATTTAATATATACACTGTGATCACTAATAAAAGTCAATATTCAAAGTCCAATTAAAAGTAAAAACAACGAAACACACAATAAATCACAGAAAATGTAAACAAACTGTCCAAACAAATCGGCCATTGAAAAATATCAAACACAAATATCGAATAACATTTCGGCGTGACTGCCTGCGGCAACGTTGTCAAGTTAAAAATATTCGATTCATGGTATATTTTCTTTCTCTTAATTAGATGTGAGCCAAAAAAGGACATTAAAGTTTACATGCAAAAATTGTAAACAACTTGGCAACCAGAGTAAAGCGATGATTGCTCCATCTATGATAGCCTTCCATGATGAAAGACAAAGCCATATTTATTGGAACTTGCGTTAAACCAGAAAGAGATAAATACAATGGACAAATTGTTAGGACCAGTTACTCGTCTCATTGTTGTCTCTGACTTTACGACTTTACCTTTTATTAATGTATTATTAATGTATTTATATCAAGGCTCAAGAACCATTCACTTTTATATTATATATATATATATATATATATATATATATATATATATATATATATATATATATATATATATATATATATATTTTATATAAGAATATATTATTTATAAGAACCCAACGTTTTCAGGACCAGTAGTCTATTATTTTTCCACTGTCGAATATTTACGTAATACGGACAAGAAATAGAAAGGAAATTTCTTTCCTGCCTATTTCTTCTTTCTATAACAGAAATACAGATTGCGGGTGCTGTTAAACATAAAATTTGTCAAATGTCAACATCTGTCAAAAATTACATATGTCATAATTGTCATCTGTCAATCATAACATCTGTCAAAATGACTTTTTTATTATACTATCTAATTCAAATATGTATAGTAACTATTTTGCCACCTTTCTAGTGAGAATAACAACATAATAGCAGTGATGAACCTCCAGTTAGACAAAGCAATGGCTGAAAAGGGACGAGCCCTTTCCACTGATGGTGAAGATACAGATGAGCAAGTGCACAAAGTGGTTCAACAGAGTGTCGGATCGGGAAGAGTCGGAAATTTGAAGGTTGATCCACAGTATTTGGCGTTTGAACCACAAAGTAGTAAGTATAAATTATACTCTTTCTAGAGGGTGACCCAAAACCAAATTAGTTAATCTCTTCCAGTGTCGTCGATATTTGAACTAAATATGTCGCCACTGCTTTTTGTTGATACAAAAATATTTTTATAATTCCGATTTACTTTTAAGCAAATTTAGTCCCCCAATTTTTTTTCTTCCGAAGCATGGTTTTAGCGTAAAAAAAAAATTAAAAAAGCATTCCTGTTCTTATTAAAAACTCTGTTGTATCTCCTAGGTTTACTAGTAGATAAACAAATAATTTGAAAGTCAAGAGTAGATCGTCCTTTTTTTTATTAAAAGTTTCTGTTTAAAAGGAATAGCTGTAGTAAAAACTGAACCGCATTTATTTCCAGTTGTTGATCCATTTCTAAATTATATAATTATCACATATCACATCACATAACTCTCAACATACGCACTAGTTAACTATACTTGTTAAAATTAAACGTATAATCAACGATTTATTCACACCGTATAATCATAATCAAAAATAAATATTGCTACTAAAACTCTACCGGACCCGACACTACCGTTTAAGCTTCGACTTCTGCCTGGACACACGTAATTTGTACCTATGCACCATAATATCTTCGTGATTATTAAAGTAAAGAAGACGTAAGTCGCGGAACAAAATAAATAAGACAAAGCGGGCAACAATTATCGCGTTCTAGTACACGTATCTAACTTCATTCGTTTCTGTTTTTGCCTCGGCTTAGAAAGAAAGTTTTGATATTTAGGCGTTGCGTTGGAGTAATTTGGAAGTTTTGAGCAAAGAATTTAAAAGTGTTTTTTGAAAGTGATCAAGGTGGTCAATGTCCTCCTGTGGTATCTTATTCCAGGCAACCACCAACTCCTCTCGAAGTGCTTCTAGAGTCTGAGGAGGACGTTGCAAATTGAGCAATCTCCTACCCATCATATCCCACACGTAATCAATTGGGGATAAGTCGGGAGATCTTGGTGGCCACGGTAACAATGTGACATCATTACGTTGAAAGAAGTCTATTGTGACTCTTGCAACATGTGGTCGGGCATTATCTTGTTGGAAAGTTGGATTTACCAGAGTGTCAAGATAGGGTAAAAGATGGGGTTCTAGAACTTCTTGGATATAGCGCTGCGCGTTCATGTTACCTCTGATGAAGATTAAAGGTGACCTGGAGCCATAAGCTATAGCACCCCAAACCATAACTCCAACAGTGTGATGAACATGTCTTTCAACAAAAAACTGTGGATTCCTTCTTTCACCACGTCGCCTTCTAACCCTGGCTCGACCATCGTGCATGCCTAAACAAAATCGAGACTCGTCACTAAAGACAATACTGTTCCATTCCTGATCCCAGAGTGACCGTTGTCTGCACCACTCAAGGCGATTACGTCGGTGTTCTCGAGTTAAAGGGAGGACCCAGTGTGGCCGGTATGAAAACAGGCGAAAACTTCTCATTCGTCGGTAAACACTTCGCATGCCAATAGGTCTTCCGTGTTCTGCAAACCATTCATTTGCAATGGACCTGGTAGTGGAGAAACGGTCCCTTAAGGCCAATAATCTTAGGCGGCGATCTTCACGGTCTGTTGTTCTACGGCGGCGTCCAGTGCCCCTTGCTCTTTGCGTACGGCCTTCTTGAAGCCATGCCTGACAACACCTAACCACAGTGTCTACACTTCTTTGCACTCTAACTGCAATTTCCCGAAAAGAAAGTCCAGCTTCCCGAAGTCCCACTATACGGCCCCTATCAAACTCACTAAGTTGACGAAATCGTACAGGTCTTCGTACTCTAGGCATCGTAACCAATCGTAAAGAATGTCAACAACCAAAATCCGCCAAATTTGGATCTTTACTGCGGCTGCAATATTCATTTTTAGATCGTTAGTGAATTAAAAAAAAACAGTATAAAAACCGGAATGTCGAACTGATAAGGCTGAAAATTTTATCAATTGTTATTTACAGTAAGATAAATAAATTCACTAAATTTCATTAAAATAAAACCATTTAAACTGGGTGTTCGGATTTCTATGTCACTTAGTATATTACCTGCGTATTCTTATAGCTGTTTTCATTTTCAGTAACAACCAATCTGATCCCGGACTCAGGCAGCTCCACAATCAGCTCAGGTTTCTTCGACATGCCCTCGACTAAACTCTACATAGTCCTCGGATGCATCGCAGCTCTGGTTCTAGTAGCTCTGGTCCAAGCCGGATGCACGGTATACAGGGCATCGGGAAGAAGAAACGCAAACCGTCATAAGGTAACGTCTTTGTGAGAGAATCTAAATGGAAAAATGGACTAATGGAAACACAATTAAAACTGTTAAAGTAACGTCGGAAATTTTTAATGGGTGTTTTTTTAGTACAAGGGGATTTTAGTGAAAACGGACGGAATGGATTAGAGGGGTAGAGTTTTAGAGAACGAATAGAGGTTTTAGATGTTAACGATGCTTTCAGCGAAAACATGAGTAATGTCATTAAAGTTGCTTATCTAGGTCTTTATTGACAAATGGTCGCTGCTTGGATGCGATTTATACCATGAAAATAAAGATAATTACCCCTTTTATAAACTAATTGAAACTATATAGGGTGATTCAAAAATCGACCAAAAACTTAAGACGGCTATTTTACAGGGTACAGGTTTATATGCACGTTGAGCTAATAGAAAAAGTATATTGGCTGGTAAAGCAACAACAAAACGGGATCGATGCACAGTGTGATGAGACATAGAGATTTTGGGACAAAAATCGTATCAAATCACGTCATCATTATCTGCGCGAAATTTCCTGTTATTCCCTTAACCCGTATTTAAAATGTTATTTATTTTTTTAAATCAAATCTTTAAAATGCCTACTTCCTAGGTAACGATACGAACCCCTCGAAACCGCGATTAAAAGAGAGTTACAGAAGATTTCGCATATACAGGGTGGCCCACCATATTCGACACGGTCTGTAGCTGGATAACCATGGGGTTTTTAAAAAAGTAAATACTGAAACATATACAGGTCAGATAAGGCCACAGTATAAAATTATTTTAGTCTATACAGGATGTCTCAAAAAGTGTGACGTATCAAAGTTATATTTTTTTAAATGGAACACCCTATATTTTATGACGGTTTTAGATTCTACATAAAAAATAATTTAAGTTTGTTAATAGTACCAAGTGTCTAATTTTATTCGTTTTTGTGATATTTGATTTTGCAAAATGCAGGGTACAATTAAATTAATTTTATTTTAACAATATAAACTCTTTAAACTTTAAAATTTGTTACAAGATTAGGAAAAGTCTGCCTTATCATCCGTAGGTCATATCGAGATCATAGATTATACAGGGTGATCAAAAATAATTTCAATTTTTTAGAAAGTCAAATAGCAATATCTCTCTTATTTTAAATGGAACACCCTGTATTTTTTACACCACATGATGACAAACTAAATGCTCTTTCAAATGGTGTATAGGTTGTCTATACCTATCTTTTATACTTTTTAAGTAAATTCTGATTTAACATATTTTTATTCCAAATGTCTATTTAAATGTAAGTAGGCTGTGATATAGCTATGCCTATTTACTAAGCCGTTATTGCAAAATGTAATTTTATTGGAAAAAAGCACAAAATTAAAAGATTTTGTATTATCTGCCACTATTTTTAAAATTCACAGAAAAAAATTCATTAGTTGCTTATAATGCTACTTTCAATAACACTTATTTCAGCTGAATGTGGTAATGATAAAACTTGTGTTTTTAAACAATCCTAATAACGCCTCTGGTCAGTTATGACGACATTCTGTGACCTATAACTCGTTTCTTTCATTATCCATAATCACTTTGTCAAATTTTTTAAATCAACTATTAACGTTATCAGATGTTTCTCCTGGAATATTTTTCAGGATTAACTCTAGACTAAAGTACCTAAACCATTTTTTTCACATTCTACCAGTATTATATCATCTTGTTGTTGTAGAAGAAGGGTTTTTATTTAAAATCAGCGAAATTTCTTTTAAACTGACTAAAACACTAGTAATCAATAAATGGTCGTTGTTATTTTCTTAAGAAAATATTAATGGCTGCTATGTCACAGCCAACTTTAATTTAAATAAACATTTGGACTAAAAATTTGTAAAAACAGATTTTACTAAAAAGCACAAAAGATAGGTATAGGCAACCTATACACCATTTGAAAGAGTATTTTATTTGTCATCATGTGACGTAAAAAAATACAGGGTGTTCCATTTAAAATAAGAGAGATATGGCTATTTGATTTTCTGAAAAATTGAAATTATTTTTTGATCACCCTGTACAATATTTGATCTTGATTTGACCTACGTATGATATGGCAGACTTTTTCTAATCTTGTTACATATTTTAAACTTTAAAGTTTGTGTTAAAGTAAAATCAATTTAATTTTACCACTGCATTTTGTAAAAAAATCAAATATCACAAAAACGAATAAAATTAGACACTTAGTACTATAAACAAACTTGAGTTATTTTTTAAAGTATAATCTAAAACCGTCATAAAATATAGGGTGTTCCATTTAACAAAATATAACTTTGATACGTCACACTTTTTGAGACACCCTGTATAGACTAAAATAATTTTATACTGTGGTCTTATCCGACCTGTATATGTTTCAGTATTTACTTTTTTAAAAACCCCATGGTTATCCAGCTACAGACCGTGTCGAATATGGTGGGCCACCCTGTATAATTGTTTGGATAAATAAAAAGTAAAAGCAAAAAGTGACTTGGTGAGTTTTTGCAACCAGTCGACGATCTGAAACTGTGCCATTATTTTTTTACGTATAATTACCGCCATAAGCTTCGTGATCAATTTTTAAATCACCCTGTATAATAATTTTAAAATATAAGACAATTTAAGAAGGATAATGTTTTTAAATGTTAAAAATTTGAAGCTAATACAACCTATCCCCAAATTTTTAAATAATATTTTTTTCGAAATTAGTTACAAATAATAAAGATATGGGCCGCATTGTACCGGGTGTCATGATGTTAACTTCCACCCTCCTAACTTTTCGAATCAGTAAATCGATTTTTATTATCTCCTAAAGTATACAAGGAAAAGTTTGACTTTTTCAATGGAACACCCTATATATAATATCACCAAGATCTTTCAAAGAGCTTAAAAGATAGCACATTGTTTCAAAAATATGGTGGTAAATAAGTTGAAAACACCTGCAAATGAAAATTAGACTATACAGGGTGATTCAAAAATCGATCACGAAACTTAAGGGGGTGATTCTACTTGAGAAAATAAGGGTAGAGCTTCATATATTTCTTTAATAAGTCGTCAAAGTTCAATTTTATTTTTGATTTTTTCGCCATATTGCATTTATTTTTAACCAATCCAGTTGATATTTGGCACACAAATCGAGCTTTGCAGATTCTAAAATTTAAGATAAAAGTATTTTTTAAATACCGCCAGAGGGCACTTACCTAAAACTTAAAATTTATTTACATCATAACTCTTTTATTTTGACAGATATCGCAAAGCTGCAGGCGCCATTTTATAGAGAATCAAAAATTTAAAATAGGGTACTCTTTATTAAATTCGATAAACCTCACCGTTTAGGCACCAATAGACATCAAGTTTCATCAATTTCAATCAAATTACCTACATACATACAGGGTGTCCAGTAACTCAACCGACAGACTTTACGGGGCGATTCTACAACAGAAAATACGAAAAACTTCATATAAACATATGTCCTAATTTTTAACACCCCGTAGTTCAAAAACTGAGACGTTTAGGACATATGTTTATATGAAGTTTTTTTCTTATTTTTTGTTGTAGAATCGTTTGGTTAAGTTTGTCGGTTAAATTACTGACACCCTGTATGTATGTAGGTAATTTGATTGAAATTGATGAAAAATTTGATGCCTATTGGTGCCTAAACGGTGAGGTTTATCGACTTTAAAAAAGAGTACCTTATTTTTTAGGTTTTTGATTATCTTAAAAATGGCGCCCCCAGCTTTGCGATGTCTGTCAAAATAAAAAGTTATGATGTAAATTAATTTTAAGTTTTGGGTAAAGTGCCCTCTGGCGGTATTTAAAAAAGTACTTTTGTCTTAAAATTTTAGATTCTGCAAAGCTGGATTTGTGTGCCAAATAATCAACTGGATTGGTTAAAAAATAAATGGAATATGGCGAAAAACCAAAATAAAAATTGAACTTTGACGGCTTGTAACTCGAAAACGAATGACATTTGAAAAAAATGTATATGAAGCTCTACCCTTATTTTGTCAAGATTGAATCATCCCCTTAAGTTTCGTGATAAATTTTTGAATCACCCTGTATAACATTTTTTTCTTTTTATGAGCTGAAAAGAGGCACCGCTTTTATATAAATTAAAAATTATTTGTGTTCTTTTTTTAAAGTTTTTTTGAAAGATGGTGATACATTATACAAGGTGTTCTATTCCTGCGTAAAAGGTTATTTAATATAAAATAATAAACAACCTATTTAAAGCGATTAAACTTAGCATTTTACTAACCCTACTTTATAACCGATGGTGTTTTTCCTGCAGAGGGTGTACAGCGTGCAACTGGACCCCGGCCACTTCTACGAACCCCACTGGGGTTCGCCGCCACTGCGTACCGGTAACGCTTACAGTACTAACGGTTACAGTTACGGTAACGGGGTGCATCGCCAGCAAAGAGGGATGTGGTAAACTAATAACAGAGAGAGAGAGTCGGCCCTGGTGGGGTGAGTCCATCAATGACGCAAAGTAAACACAAATGTTTTTGTTTTTCGAATATTTAAGAGTTTTTTGGATTTTTTTTTATAAAAAGTGCTGCAGAAAATATACATGGGGGATTTAAAATCGATCACGAAACTTAAGGGGTGATTCTACTATTGACAAAATAAGGGTAGAGCTTCATATAATTTTTTCAAAATGTCATTCGTTTTCGAGTTACAAGCCGTCAAAGTTCAATTTTTATTTTGGTTTTTGGCCATAGTTGCATTGATTTTTAATCAATCCAGTTGATATTTGGCACACAAATCGAGCTTTGCAGATTCTAAAATTTTAAGACAAAAGTACTTTTTGAAATACCGCCAGAGGGCACTTTACCTAAAACTTAAAATTTATTTACATCATAACTTTTTATTTTGACAGATATCGCAAAGCTGGGGCGGCATTTTATAGACAATTAAAAACCTAAAAATAAGGTGCTCTTTATTAAAGTCGATAAACCTCACCGTTTAGGCACCAACAGACATCAAAGTTTTCATTAATTTCAATCAAATCACCTACATACATACAGGGTGTCCAGTAGCTCTACCGACAAATTTAACTAAACGATTCTACAACAAAAATAAGAAAATTAGTTCATATAAAGATTTGTCCTAAACGTCTTAGTTTTTGAACTACGGGGTGTTAAAAATTAAAAAAGAAAAGTTTTTTTTAAATATTTAACACACCTTAGTTCAAAAACTAAAACGTTTGGGACATATGTTTATATGAAGTTTTTTCTTATTTTCTATTGTAGAATCGCCCCGTAAAGTTTGTCGGTTGAGTTACTGGACACCCTGTATGTATGTAGGTAATTTAATTGTAATTGATGAAAAGTTTAATGTCTATTGGTGCCTAAACAGTGAGGTTTATCGACTTTAATAAAGAGTACCTTATTTTTTAAGTTTTTGATTGTCTATAAAATGGCGCCCCAGCTTTGCGATATCTGTCAAAAAAAAGTTACGATGTAAATAAATTTTAAGTTTTAGGTAAAGTGCCCTCTGGCGGTATTTAAAAAAGTACTTTTGTCTTAAAATTTTAGAATCTGCAAAGCTCGATTTGTGCGCCAAATATCAACTGAATTGGTTAAAAAATAAATGCAATATGGCGAAAAAACAAATTAAAAATTGAACTTTGACGGCTTGTAACTCGAAAACAAATGACATTTTTAAAAAATGTATATGAAGCTCTACCCTTATTTTGTCAAGTAGAATCACCCCTTAAGTTTCGTGATCGATTTTTGAATCACCCTGTATATCACCCAGTAACATTAAGGTGTTTTTACAGTTTGATTTAATTTTTGGCGTAAAACTTTTCTTGCCACAATTTTTCCTTTTGCGCAACGCACTTTTCTGTTTTTAAAATTTACAAAAAAAACTATTAGGACTAAAATTTGGAACTTAAAGTCCGGCCCCCTACTCCTCTTCTAAAAGCTTAACCGTTTGGTATTTTGTTATGAAATCTGGAATGAAATTATACCGGGTGATGCATCGCCAAACTGGCCATAGGAAATCCCATGTAGATTTTAATACCTTCAAATATTGGCTCTCCTATTTAATGTACAACAAAATTGTATTAGACTATTTTAAAGGCATTGATAAGATAAGCTAACACACTAAATTTTTTTTTCTAATCAGCCAAGTAACAGTTATTTAACAGTTATAATATCGTTGCATACCTGACACATACCGTAATGAATACAATATCTTGTATTTTTTTTTATCTTTGAACAATCCACGAAGGCTGAAAGCCTAAATACTAACTTACCGTGGGTGTCTTAAGCGAGGTAAGAAGGAGTTTGTTGACACGGGACCTCAATACTTGAAGATTTGGGGAGACGGAAAGACCTCCGCTGGCAGTTGGTTCCATAGTCTAGACACTCTAGGGTTAAAACAACGAACAAAGTGGGAAGTTCCGGTATAAGGATGCATACGTGCGGCACTACGAGTTTCTGTGTTGGGAACCGTGAGTGGAGGAATTATACTGGATAATTCTTCAGAGCAGAAGCCAGGGAAGTACCTATAAAAAGCAATAAATCCCCCACAGCACGACGATGGGCAAGAGAGGAAAGCCTTTCTGTAATTAAAGGATCATTATTGACGCAAACAACTCTTCTTTGAATGAAATCAAGAATGCTTAGGGTTGTGGGGGACGTCATGCCCTAGATATGAAAACAATATTCCAAGGGAGGTCGGGTTTGGGACACATACAAAGTGTATAAATTAGAAGGGAAAAACTTTTTCACTCGAAAGTCAAATAAAGCTTTTTGAAGCTGCCGTGGTTATAGATACAATGCCAGTTAAAGATACTCTTAAATGTGACGCCCACAAGATTGAAGGTGTCTTTGCCCTGTAAAACTTGGCCGCTCATAAGTAGAGGATGAGTATTTGGTGACTCTTTTCGCGACAAGGAACATGATTGTGTTTTGGATGCATTAAAATGGACGAGATTTTTGGCGACCCAATCAAATATTAAATTAAGATCCTGCGAAAGAGATATCTGCATCGCTCTGCGTTTGTTTTCCAAATCAGGTTTAGTGATGAGTTTAGGAACCTAAAAACTGGAGTGAAGGGTACTATCGACGGCGAAACTATGAATGGAATTAGTTGTGGACGAGAGAAGGTCGTTGATGTGAAGAAGAAACAATGTTGGTGCCAGAACTGAGCCCTGAGGGACTCCAGCATTTACTTGGTGAAAGCTTGAAGAATGGCCGTCCACAATAACTGATATACGTCGATCAGATAGATAGCTAGAGAGCCAAGTACAGAGTTTAGTTGAAAGACCATAGAAGGGAAGTTTATTAAGAAGTGCGGCATGCCAGACCTGGTCAAATGCTTTGGATATATCAAGAGCAACGATCTGGGACTCACCTAGAAACTCAAGAGACTTATTCCAGCAGTGTGATACGAAGGAAAGAAGATCTGCTGTAGATCTTTTGTGGCGAAATCCATACTGCCTGTTATGCAAAAATACTTAAGGATTTGTAAGTTAATGAATTTCTCCATCAAAAAACTGAGAGTAGTTAATTTGGTGTATAGTTAGATGAAAGAGCAGTTTTCCAGCTCTCCGAAAAAATACTTGGTTCGTAAAAAATTTCTTAAATTTTACATTATAACTTTTATTTGGCTAATTAGAACATAACGAAAGTTTGTGCGTGAGCCTATCTTATCAACTACTTCAAAATAAGTCTTATACTATTTTATTGTAAAATTAATAGGGGAGCCAATATTTATAGGTATCAAGGTACCATCCGGTATGAGCAAGGTCTGATCGACCATTATTTTCATTTTAAAAAATATTCCGAAACAGCGCCCAGCTGTCATTTTGACATTTATAGGTGTTGTTGGTATGTCAAAATATGCAAAAGTTGCTCATGGGTATATTATTGATCCAAATGTCATTACAATATATCAAACAGTTTAAAAAATATAAAAGATGGTATACAACCAATAATTTGTGTTTAATTTGCATTGTAATTTACTGCACGCACAACACAGGGTGTTTATTTTTAGTCAATAATCCTGTGTTTTAACTTTTGCACTTTCTTTATAACAGCACCATTTTTATCTTGTTTAAAATTGACAACACACAACACCCTGTGTATAAAATACCCCTCAGCATGAAAAATAAGACGACATACATCGTGTTAGGAAAATATGTGGTACACAAAAAAAATTCTGTAATATTATTTTTACACCTGTTTTCCAAACACCCTGTATAAAAATATCAACGAGAAATCATAATATCAGTAGTTACATATGGACTAAGATTTAAATAAAGACCCCATAATATTTTAAGAAACCTTTTACATTTAAAATGGCAATTCAGAAGTGGGATATGGTTTTTTTACATACATTTTTAGCTATACGGATCACTGTGGTAATTTTACTTTTCAAACCTAACCTTACATGTTTCCACCCATCATTATCGAACTTCCTACGATTTTTTTAATTTATTCAGGACCATCTTATTCCCAACTCGGCCTGGAAAGACTACTCAGCCAACACCAATACCAACTACGGCTTCGAATCTTTCGAACGTGAAGAAGCAGCTAAAAACACCATCAGAACGGTAACGGCCGCGCACCTCCCCTCAAGGTCGCCCCCGATCGCATCCTCCCAGGCCTCAAGGGCGGCCACCCAGCGTCCCCCTCAAGCACCCCCAGGGGACTCGAGGAGCCTTCAGAGACCTAGGAGCGCTGTTATGCCACCTCCGAATGATAGGAGCACTTTCTCGTTGCCTAGGACACAGTATGATAGGCACACTGTCGGGGCGGCCAAAGGGGGCAAATGCCCGCTGATTTTTACTTTATGCCTTCTCAGAGGAAGTATTCCGGGGAAGTTGTGCGAGTGTATGTTGATTATAACGGACAGAAGAGAGATCACTAGATAGTAATACTACATATGTAAATACTTTTTTGAGTGCTTTTTCTGCGAGGTTAATTTAAAAATTTCCTCAGCAATATCGAACTGTTATTCTTGAAAGAAAATAATCAATTTTGATTATTATGCATTGTTGGTTAGGGACATTTTTAAAAAAGTGCGTCTTATACCCTCATAATTAAATAATATATTTGTAAGATTATTAGTTTTATTATTTTATTTCTAGTCGTATTTTTACCATACAATCAATATGTATTTAAGGTGATTCAAATGCAGTGACTAGATCAAAAACGTTATTATTAAACAAGATCGTTTGACTAGGTAAGGTTGCCTCGTAAGCCTTGCAACATGGCGGACCGTACGTCACATATGTATTTTGCTCATTATTTAATGAAGTTTTTAACAGTGTAGTTTGTGTTTTTTGTCAATATTAAAGAAATACTTTTAAATACTGTTAATTCCAGTTGTTACCGTAACTTCTTTATTTCCTATTAATAAATTATTTAACTATGATTATTCTAGCTGATTTTTAAATATTGTATATCGCGCTCTTTCGCCCTCATAGTATTATCCGTCTAGACATCCTTGTTGGCACCAAGGAACCAGCAGTGCGGTACATATGTGACGTAATGAGGCAACCTTACCTAGTCAAACGATCTTGATTATTAAATACAGAAAACTACTCTTAAAATTCTCTTCGTGAATAACTAATTTGAATCACCCTTTAAGAAACTCAAAACGGTACCTAAATATGAATAAATATTAAATTTGTGTTAGACAATTATTAGGTAATTATTTAGTATACGGTTTTCTGCTATTTTAACGACTTTCAAAAATATTTTGACGTTCATGTTATCTATTAGTTGTCCTTAATAATAATATAAAGGCGCAGTTATGTTTTTTTTTATTTTTTTTATAATAAAATTTTTTTTTTGGGATTTGTCCACTTTTATTATGGACAATTGGCAACGTTGTATAAATGTTTAATAATAAAAGAGGGATTATAAAGGGTGGTCAGGTTAGTTCTGGTTAGTCATGGTTATTTTTTATCCCTTAATTACATTAGAGACACTTTATGAATCCAGTTTGTGTGAATTCTTTCTGTTATTCACTCATAAATAGAATCAGACCCTTCCGATGTTGCCAAATGCTTCCCATATTTAGCATGGTATAACTGATGTTTTTAGTCGTTTTTCTTCTTTATTTTAGGTTATAAATTAACAATTTTATATTTATCATATATTTTATCTTTACCCTCAAAAAACATGTGGAAAAAATGTAATTTTTACTTAGTTTGACATGTGATGTTCAGTTTCATTAACTCGTTTTACCAATTTTTACCCCACCCGCACCCCTTTTCCCTCCCTGGTCCCTTAAGTTTGTTTACTGATTTTTTTTTAAACGGAATATTTTGGATGTGTGCCACTTACGTTTTATTTAGAAGAGTGTCTAAAATATGTAAGCACATACAAAATAACTATACAGACTGCGCCACGCCTTATCCGGAACGGGGAACTAAATGGAGGCAAAGTTATATCCACCCCACTTTAATTCATATTTAGTTAAATCTCTAAGACACAGATGGCTCTTCTGTGCGTGCATAAAACATAATGGCTTGCCAGATTTACATATTTTTACAACGATTAAGGAAAAGTATAGTTTTACAGCAGCGAGCTGGTACGACGCGAAGCTCGGGTGTAGATTATTTGCTGGCAACACTGTTGAATGAGGTGATCTTTGTGGAGAATTGCACAATTAAAAATTCCACCAAAAATAGCAAATTCGTTATACTTAGCGCCATCTAATAGAGTATTTGGGCCCTAAAACAACTTTCTATTTCAGAATCATTCTGTATGATATTTTTCTGTGATGTAAGTATCAATAATTAAAAAAAAAAAACCCTTAAAATAGCAGAAAACCGTTTATTAAATTGTTACCAATTATTATTATTTTTAAAATAAGCATGTAGTACATTCTATCCAATTTTTAAAAATGCCAAAATAGCATTATTGAAATACGGATTATGCATTTAGAGATAGATATATTAGATAGGTAATATAGAATTTTACAAAATGTTAAGAGAACTAAATACCCACATTTTTATTTAACTTATTTTGTACATACCGGTGTTGCATCGCCGGGCGAGACATAGGAAATCCCATGTAATTTTTAATGGGGTCAATTATTGGCTCCCCTAATTATTTTAAAGAAAAATTCTATTGAAGTTTATTGAAGAGCATGCAAATCTACGTCCATGGTAAAAACTTTAGATTTTCGGTTAACCCATTTGCTAGTTAGATGCTAATATATTTTTAAAAATTGTTACATTATTATCGCCTCATATGTATGAACAACAATAAAAATACCAGTTAGTACGATTTTTTCATAATAATAAAACACTAAATTTCAAAATGACAACGTAATGTCACGCTAACTGGTATTTTTATTGTTGGTCATAAATATGAGGCGATAATAATGTAACAATTTTTAAAAATATATTAGCATCTAACTACCAAACGGGTTAATCGAAAAATCTAAAGTTTTTACCATGGACGTAGATTTGCACGCTCTTCAATAAACTTCAATAGAATTTTTCTCAAAAATAATAAGGGGAGCCAATAATTGACCCCATTAAAAATTACATGGGATTTCCTATGTCCCGCCCGGCGATGCAACACCCGGTATACATACTTACCAATAATACCAGAGTTTTTGAATAAAAATTTACAAACTTAACGGCACGTTGCCGTTGCTGTTAATGTACTGTTTGGCACTGTTTTTTTTTTTAATTTTTGTGTCAAAGCTGTCAGCGTCAATACTGTCACTTGTCACTGAGTTATTTGCACTTTTTGGTTTATGTTTATTGAAAATTATTAATAATTAACCGTGAAAATAATAAAAATTTCACACGCGTCTTGACCTTATGCTTTACTGCTGATGCCAGAATCTGTATCATGTGATTTGTTGGATTCAATCTTATTGGTCGTCTAGTACCATCCAATCAACTACTAACGTTAAAAGGATAAAATTCGGCCATAATGGGATGACAGTAAAAAGCATATCTGAACTGCGAACTACAGCGGTAGTCAGTGGCGGCTATTCTGGTGTAGTAAGTGAAGTGCCACTTCACCAAAAATAAATAATAAAACATAAAAAAACATATTACTGTTATTCAAATCATTTTTCTCATTTCTATTCCTTATTTTTAAAATTCGCCATGAAAAATCTAGCATATAAATTAACCGCTGGCGCGAGTCGCTTTCCTCCGCTTTTGCGCAAGTATATTGCAAATATAAAACGGACCGAAGTATACACCTCATGCGGGGTTTTGTTTACGCTTTGACGCTCCGTTGCCATGACAACGCTATACTTGCCGGCGGCCAGAATCGCGGGTGGTAGTTTCAGGTGTATTGCTTCGTAAATCGCTAGCCTTAAAGAGATAATTTTGTGCAGATAATATAGGTTTTAGTCGTTTCGTTGGTCTTCACGTATTATTTCGATTGTTTCCGTTTGAGTATTATTCGCGACAGTGATTTGTCACAGGAAGAAATTAAAGGACAGTACAGAGCACTTCTCTATGAAATATTAGATCATATTTTGATGGAAATGGAAGTGAGATTCAAAGATTTTTACAAACTACAATTTCCTTGTCTTGCTGATACTGCAAAGTTTGGCCAGTATAACTAAACTTTTCCCACTGATTCTTTTCTAAATTTATTGGAGATATATGCCGAATCATTTCCAAAAATCAGCGGCTCAAAAATAAACTTGACCTAATATTTGCTGATGAGAGTTATAGAAATATTTCATTGCAGCAGTTAGTGAAACAAGTTGGCGCAAATAAAGACATTTTTACCGAGGCGTATAAACTTTTTTCGCTAATTTTAACGATACCGTCGACAAGCGTGTAAGTGGAACGGAGTTTTTCTTGTCTTAAGCGTTTAAAAACTTTTTTAAGAAACACTATATCCCAAGATAGACTTTTATCTTTGGCCAATATTTTAATTCAAAAGGAGCTTCTACAGGAACTGATAAAAACTCAACCATCATTTTAAGAAGATATAATTGATAAATTTGCTGCATTAAAAGATAGAAGGATTGATTTGGTGTAAAAAATTTAGGTAAGTTTAGATTTTAACACTTTTTACTTTGACTTTTGATAGTTAAGTATTTTAAATTTTGCTAAAATGGCGAATGCGCTTTTTTCCCTTCCTGCACTACACCTGTTTTTAGACCCGGGAGCCGCCATTGACAGTAGTCTCTTTTATAAATAGTTGTGTAAAATGACAAAAATTTATTCGGGATATCAACGGCAGCGACAACGAAAACGTTATGTTTATAAATTGACCATTTTAGATATTATGTAGTACTGATCAAATAAAAGAGGGGTGCTGATTATTACGTAGAATATAGTGTTTGAAGACATTGATAAAATAGGCTCACACAAAAAAATCGTTATTTCCTAATAAGTCAATTAAAAGTTATTTTAGAAAATCTATTTGTTAAATGGTTTCATAACTGGTTAGTTATGTACCCTGTTTCCATTTAAGAGGAAAAATGGCATATTTTTCAATATCATTTATTTGGCTTCTTTTCATTCAGATCGTAAGTATCGAAAAATTTCCGAAAATTAAATAAAAAATAATTTATAGGTATTTTATGATAGCTTTGTTAGAAACCAAAGCCCCTATTTCATTTTTCAAATTATTTTACAAAAAAATACAAGTAAAAGATTGTTAGTAATTCAATGAAGAAAGTTTTGTTTAAGTTTATTCTAGGGATAACATTAATTTTATTATAAATAAAACAAAAAATGAAAATAAGATTTGAAGTGAACGCATGGCATAAAATACTTTTAAAGACTCATGTAAATAATCAAATATTAAAACTAAGTGTTAATAAATGTAACTTTTTTACCATAATTTTAAAAACACTATTTTGTTAACCATTTAATAAAAATAGAAAATCGTAATTGTTTAGTTTGTAAAATATTACTAAACTTTAATGTACAGAATTTAGTGTAGTATTTTAAAATAGATAAATAGAATAAAATTTGTTAAAAAACCTGTTTTTTTTATTTAAAAATTTATATTTTTGGATATCCAAAGGGTGTTTCGTTTTCTTACCCATGAATAACTATACAGGGTGTTTGTAAAATGCGTTAGGAAATTTTAGGGGGTCATTCTGTAATAAAAAATAATGTTAGTAAGTCCTTTGACAAAATGGCGAAATCTCCTTGGTTACCAAGTTACAGGAGTTAAAGTTCAATTTTTATTTTGGTTGTTTTGCCATATTGCATTTATTTTTTAACTAATCTAGTTGACATTTGGTCCACAGATCAAGCTTTGTAGATCTAAAATTTTAGGACAAAAGTACTTTTTTCATACCGCCAGAGGGCACTTTACCTGAAACTTAAAATTTATTTAGATCATAACTTTTTATTTTGACTGATATCGCAAAACTGGGGCGCTACTTAATAGACAACCAAAAACTTAAAAAATTAGGTAGTTTTTATTAAAGTCGATAAACCTCACCGTTTAGGCACCAATAGACATCAAAGTTTTTATCAATTTCAATCAAATTACCTACATACATACAGGGTGTCCAGTAACTCAACCGACAAACTTTACGGGGCGATTCTACAACAGAAAATAGGAAAAAAACTTTATATAAACATGTGTCCTAAACGTCTTAGTTTTTGAACCAATGTGTGTTAAATATTTAAAAGAAAAAAACTTTTTTTAATTTTTAACACCCCGTAGATTAAATACCAAGAGGCTTAGGACATATGTTCATATGAAGTTTTTTTCTTATTTTCTGTTGTAGAATCGCCCCGTAAAGTTTGTCGGTTGAGTTACTGGACACCCTGTATGTATGTAGGTAATTTGATTGAAATTGATGAAAACTTTGATGTCTATTGGTGCCTAAACGGTGAGGTCTATCGACTTTAATAAAGAGTACCTTAGTTTTTAAGTTTTTAATTGTCTATAAAATGGCGTCCCCAGCTCTGCGATATCTGTCAAAATAAAAAGTTATGATGTAAATAAATTTTAAGTTTTAGGAAAAGTGCCCTCTGGCGTTATGTAAAAAAGTACTTTTGTCTTCAAATTTTAGAATCTGCAAAGCTCGATTTGTGTGCCAAATATCAACTGGATTGGTTAAAAATAAATGCAATATGGCGAAAAACCAAAATAAAATTGAACTTTGACGGCTTGTAACTCGAAAACGAATGACATTTTGACAAAAAAATTATATGAAGCTCTACCCTTATTTTATCAAGTAGAATCAGCCCCTTAAGTTTCGTGATCGATTTTTAAATCACCCAGTATAATGGAAAATTATAGCATTGCTCACTTAAAGGAGTGTAGAAATATGAAAGGTATTGTATTTGGAAAAATAATAAAACAAATTCATTACAAAAAAATATAATCGTTTTTTACATACTATTCTCACTTTAACACTTGTTTATTAGGCCTTAATTATTTGGTTGCTAAAATTAAACAATCTCATAGCAAAAAAAAATGTATGCTTTTATTTTAATAATTGTAAAAACGCCAACATAAAAATATACGGATTGTCCCAAAAGTATGCAAATAACTAACTATCTCAAAAACTAAGAGCCATAAAAAAACCTTTAATTAAGAAAATTGTTCAAAATAAAGGATATTTTGCTTTATATACACGCGGTCAAAAATCAACCTCTAGGAAGATATATCTCGGTACAAAAATTGCTAAAAAATAACGTTTTTATTTTTTATCTCAGAAACAAAAATCGCTAGAATAATGAAACTCTAGTGAAATATTGCTGTTATAGGTTGGTTGGTTGGTTGGTTGGTTTGAGGCGGGGTTGGTCATTCGACCCTGTTTGCACTGCAGCCTATTGGCTTATTGTGCACCCCTCCCCTTGTTACAGAAGCCCACTGCCCTTTATCAGGTTTAGTAGATTTATGCCAAGATGTTTATGCGGAGAGGGTTCTCGCCATAGACTGTGTCTTTTGCGTGTCAGTGCAATGCAGTTGTATATTATGTGTGAGGCTGTTTCCTCCTCTTCCCGCAAAGCCTGCATGTTATGGGTCCATTGTAACTGCCCATTTTTTGCAAGTGTTTCCTTAGATGATAGTGTCCTGTCAGAAGTCCTACTACTTGTCTTAGCTGAGTGCGCTCCAGCTGAAGGACCTCCGTTTTTAGTTCCTTGGAAGGATCACCCAGTGTCTCCTTCGCATGTCTTTGGCCAGGTGATGTATGCTAACGAGCAAGATTTCTAGAGTTTCTAAGCTGTGGAACCTACTGCCAGCGGAGGTCTTTCCTTCCCCCAAATCTTCAAGTTTTTAAGTCCCATTTTAACAAACTTCCTTAAGACACCCACGGTATGTTAGTATTTAGGCTTTCAGCCTTCGTGGATTGTCCAAAGATAAAAAAACCTATTGTTGTTGAGACAATATGCTTATAGTTGTTTTCGTCACCTTTTTGGACAGTCCGAGTACTGGCTTTGGACCGTTGAACCTTCTAGACGACCCAGCTCTCGCTAGTTCATCTGCTTTTTCATTGCCTTCTATTCCCGATTGTCCAGGAACCCACAGAAGTTCTATCCTGTTGTTTCTGGCGGCGAGCTCTTTGATACTATTCAGGCACTCCATCGTGATTTTGGATGTTATACGATGGGCATCCAAGGCTTTCAGAGCAGCCTGGCGCTCCGAGAGAATGTGAATCATGTGGTTGTGATACCCTCTTCTTATATTCTCTTGAACGCATACTAGAATAGCATATATTTCTGCCTGGTATACAGTGGCTTGCCTTCCTAATGGGAGGCTAAAAGTCGCTTTGGGCATTGCCTCAAATACACGCCTCTATCAAGTGATGGAGGTGTTCCACCTTATATGGTTTAGGAAGTTGAAGACCCCAGTCATGTGGTCTGATCTCCCGTTCAAGGGCTGTAGGGCTGTAGGTCAGTATTTATCATTCTATAGGCGCTATTTATAGCCTCCGTCTTGATAAAAATGTCCAAGGGCGTTAGGCCAGAATTATTTCCATAGCCATGGAAGGTGTACTTCTTAGGGCACCGGTAATGCACAGACAAGCCAGTCTCTAAATGTTCTGTTATAAAAATATACTTTCTAAATATATTTCCACTCTTTTTAGAATTAATGGAAGTGGTGGAAATAAACTACCTTTATCGTTCTTGTCAACTTAATTTAAAGAGAAACTTACGCAATGACATTGAAATATATAAATTTGGATAGACTGGTTTATTTAGAAACTTTTTTAACATTTGTATTTTTTCATTAAACTTACCAATTACAAATAAAAAAATAAAATGTAAATCATAGCTTGTCGGGACGTGGAAATTTATTTTTATAAATAAATATTTTTATCTGTTGTCAGCTATTAAGGCATAGGTATAGTAAGAACATTTTAAAAGTGCAAATTCGGTACCCTTTGAAAATAATACAAAAAACATAAAAAGGCCGCCTGCAATCGGACTATTTTATATAAAGGCGCCGCTATCCTTTACACCGACGCGCCGATACACTATGGGATAGAAATCCATTATTTTGGCCAAAAAGCACCTTTGAAATTTTAATGGCTTATGTTGTGTATTTTAAAGTAGATACTCAAAAATACATGAGCGCAAAATTAATAATTAATAGTTTAAAAAACTAAAAAACACGCTTTTATATGCAACCGAACTAAAAATTAGAAAATAATTTTTCATTAAAAAAATATTGTCATTTCATAGTAAAAAGCGTGTGGTGCATTTTACTATTTTTTCATAACTTTTCCATCATAGATATTGGCAAATATAATAATTATAACATTTAATATATTAAGCACCCCACGCTTTTTACTATGAAATGACAATATTTTTTTAATAAAAATTATTTTCTAATTTTTAGTTCGGTTGCATATAAAAGCGTGTTTTTTTAGTTTTTTAAACTATTAATTATTTTTCATTTTTTAGTTCGTTATATCAATTAACTTTGCTACTCTTGACAAAATGGCGAAAAATTTTTTAGTGAACAAGAGTAGCAAAGTTTGAAATGTTGCCAACAGATGGCAACCCACTAAAAAATTTCTTCGCAATTGAGTAGCAAAGTTTGGAATGTTGCCAACAGATGGCAAAGAGTAGCAAAGTTTGAAATGTTGCCAACAGATGGCAACCCACTAAAAAATTTCTTCGCAATTGAGTAGCAAAGTTTGGAATGTTGCCAACAGATGGCAACCCAGGTGTTGTTTTTATAATATAATGGATTTTTTTTCCTGGCGATCAAAAACAAGAAAACGGGATACTGTTTGCAGATTATTGCATTGTCATGGGTCCTTAATAGGTGTGCAAAGTTTCAAAGAAATCGAATAGCTGGAAGTTGGTTTAAATTAGGCTCAAAGATTCCGTTACATAGATAGCCAGATGGATAGATAGATTGATAGTTACAACCCAAGTTAATAAAAGCGTGTTAAAAAAGGATATGACGACTTCTACTGGGGTAATAAGAAACTTGAAAATGTATTTTAAGTAAACATAAATATACAACATTTAATCTACTTAGTTTATTATTAGTCTTGTTTACTAAAAAAGTAAAGGAGTTTAAATAATAAGAGCTATTGTTGTGTTTCCGATGCAGTCTCGCGAAGTCTCGCTACTTTTGTCAAAGATTTTTTTACTTTTTACTTTATCAGTTTTTGTACTTACAATTGCCTTCCCACTTTTTGCTACTTCTGAGTGTAAGGACAGATATAAGATTTTTTATAATTTACAAGGTTTTCCATTTTAAAATTTAATATGTTTTGTCCTACACTGTATATCCTAAAAGATAAAAGCATTCTGATGAAAGATGTGGAGTCTACAGAATCTACCCATCAAAACAGTGTTTTTATTTATTTTATACGTTAAAAAAATAAAAAGTTGGGAAGATGTATCTCTATTACGCTTCTAAGAATATTTTAATTTTTTTTTAGATTTGGATGGTCATATTTCCGAAACTAATTGAGATAGACATATCAAATGTAGTATTTTTTAAAGCATTTTAAAAGATTACTTCTGGTGGTGATATAATATTCCATTCCATTATCATACCTATTGTCGTACCCTGGATATCATATGAGATAATAATCATCGGATTACTAATTAGAATACTACCAAATTAACCAAACAAGCAGTTATTTTAGTTTATTCTGTAAAATAAAAAATAATAATGTTAAGGGGGTGTAAATTTATAATAACATATAATAAGTTTTAGATTTCCAAAAGCATTTGTAATAATTTATAATATTTTTCCTGTAAAAAGCACCTTATTTTAAGTTAGATTAATAAGTTTCAGGAATTTTGACCAAAAAATTAATTTCTATCCCATAGTGCGATGACCAGCTGCATCAACCGGCATATCATAAAAGAAATATAGCAAAGGCGGCTGCAAAGACGAGCATGCCGATTTATTTGCTTTAAACTTTTTGTGATTTTTTTTCTTATCAAAGAGCACCGAATTTACATTTTTAATGGTCAACTTCTAACCCTAACTTTAGGGGCAAGGGGCAAACTATTCTTTATTTTAAACAAGGAATCACCTCCTAAATGTTTTTGCATTTGTTTAGTAACACCCTGTATAGAACATTTTTATTTAAACTTCTTCAATGGCCCTTAGTTTTCGAGATATATTTAGCCGTTTCTATACTTTTAGAACAATGTACTGAAAAATTTCATATGTCGTCAATGTAAGTTGTATTAGATTTGGCGTTTTTCACCTTCTCAAACCAACATTTTATACAGTACTATGGTCTAAATAAATTTCACCACTATATTACTTTCTAAATACCGATATGGAATATGAAAACCAAACCGCCGTCCTTAGAAAATACGTAACGTTTAATCCCCTCCACTAATCTACTATGTACTCTCCTGCAATTCACCGTTGCAACGAGTGCGCCGATTTGAGCAGAACGAGATCAGGGGCTACCGGCCCACCGCTTCCATCTATCGTCGGACCCCACCTCGAATATTTAATATGCTTTTAATTCCCTTTTGTCGGCTATTTGGTTTCCACACCTGCCTGTATTAAAGATATATAACGATAAAATAATAAATTATTTATAAAAATCACAAGTTTGAATCTTCTTTAGGTAAATAGAGAATAATTGTTAACATCGTGATTCTAAACAAAAATATTTAACACAGATATGTATAAAGATTATAAAATTATTTTTTAGAAGTAATTACAAAATGGTTAAAGAAAACATATATATTTTATTAAAGATTATAAATATACAAACTGAGAGCAATAATAAAAAATATATAAATTTTTCGCGAAAAAAATAACTTTGAAATAAGGTAATTTTCTAGAACCCTGCGGCAACTCCGATTTTGACAAAATTTGGTATACGGGGTCTTTGGGACGCTGATCACGAATTCTGAAGATTTTTTGGCGGAAACGTTTCGTTCTCGAAATATTCATCATCAAAGTTCAAATTTGAACTAAGCTTATTTTCACTATATTCCCCCTTCTTTTTGCACACAGTTCTTGATTTAAAGCTAAAGTGTCACAAAATATTTGATTTTCACCTTTTAAAACCCTGTTTTTCTACGTTTTTGCATTAAATTGCGTGGCTTTTCTTTGATAATGCGGCAACCATACATACACATAGGGCTTCATGGCACACTGGGATTGAAATGATTCAAAGTATAGCTATGCAATTTAATGCAAAATAATGCAAAATACGTAAAAACGGGGTTTTAAAAAGTGAAAATCAAATATTGTGTGCCACTTTAGCTTTAAATCAAGAATTGTGTGCAAAAAGAAGGGGGAATATTGTAAAAATAGAATTAGTTTAAATTTCAAGTCTGATGAAGAATATCTCCAGAACAAAACGTTTCCGCCAAAAAATTCTTTCAGATTCGTGATCAGCGCCCCAAAAAAACCCTGTAAACCAAAATTCGTCAAAATCGGAGTTGCCGCAGGTTTCTAGAAAATTACCTGAAATAATATCAAATATTCGTCCTAAAAATAATATACACGATTATATCCATCGAGGAATAAGCAAACTCATATTTGTGGCTTTACACATAAAAAATGAATTGAAAAAAAAAGTATAATTATTATACAAGGGAAAAAAGTTCTAGATTTAAGCTCCAGGTTGTGTTGTCTCCCGACTAGACCTGCATTGAAAATGTGTAACTTAGTGTGGTTGTTCAGTAGTTATTTTTAGTATTACAAAATACATTTTTTTAATGGGATCTTCTTTTCTTAGTTGCAAGAGATTGAATGAGGCCGAGTGGGATACACAGAGAATCCCATGTAAATTTTGAAGTGGTCCAATATTGGCTCCCTAATTATTTTAGAAGAAAAATATAATTAGATTTTTAAAGAGCACGAAAAGTTGTACCCAGTGTACAAATTTCAGCTCTTCTCAGTCCGCCAGCTAAGAGATAAATGCTAAAATAAGTTACGAATCTCCTATCTTCTTACCCGCCTTGTATTATTAGAAGTTTATAATAAAATACTAGAAAAATTATTTAACCTCTTACTCTCAAGTTGTCAGATCAATGTCACATCATTCTTAAATAATGAACTACTTAAATCAAGAAAAAATCACTATTATAAAATGGTTTTACCAGGGAAATAGTTATCGAAGTAGTAGCGGACATGTTTGCAGCCTATTTTCCCAATAGGCCAATACCAAGTAAATCGACAATAGAACGGACGATAAAAATTTGAAACTACAGGCACAGTAATCAATAATTGCAAATGTGAAGAAAATCGACGTGATCTTTCGCCAAACGATTTTTTTCTATGGGGACATTTAAAAACTAAGCTACCAATAAAAATATGAAAATTTAGTCCAGCTAAGGAATGCTATTTCCGCTGAATGTGCCAGAATATCGATGTACCAACTAGCCAACGTAAGAAATGAGTTTTATAATCGTTTGGGTTATTGTCTGGCAGTTAATGGAGGAATATTTGAGCATTTGATTAAATCCTGATATTTTCGTCATAAATTGATTTCCTAAATGTAGAAAAATTTGTTTTATTGTCTTGCGTAACTGTGAGTGCATGTGTTGGAATTAGCTGTAAACTAAAATGAAATGCGAGGATTCTTTTTGAAATTCCCGTATAAAATTGTTCAGTTTTGCAATGACATTATAAATTAATGATCTAAATTGTCACTGATAAATCGATATGGTGTTTTTATTGTTGATTTCTAGAGTACAGGGTGCATAATGAGATACTACGTTGCAGAAGTATTAAGCAGTTTACTCTTACTGGTTGGTTGAAAAATGCTCAAATTTTTATTTTGGGTGGAACTTACTGTGATCTTCAATAAATACTTATAGCATTTTTTCTAAAATAATTAGGGGAGCCAATATTTGACTACTTCAAAATTTACATGGGATTCCCTATGTCCCCGCTCGACGGAGCAACACCCGGTATACTTTTGTATCAATTCAATTAAATAATTTCTTGGTATTTTTTAGGATCCTACTGAAAAATATACACAAGATGGCTTTTTCCTTTTTGATAACCATGTACATAATGTCCTTTTTATACAGTGTAGTGTATATTTTATTAGATATCAATCTTCTAAAATGAAACTGATAACCCATGCGGACATTCGTTCGACTAATCAATATTAGAGAATGATATGTTTGAAAAACTGTCCCAAACCATTAAATGTAGGGTATCTTAAAGTAATAGGTACATGTATACTAAATTTGAGACAGACTGCGTCACGCCTTATCCTGAACGGGGAACTAAATGGAGGCAAAGTTATATCCACCCCACTTTAATTCATATTTAGTTAAATCTCTAAGACACAGATGGCTCTTCTGTGCGTGCATAAACATAATGGTTTGCAGATTTACATATTTTTACAACGATTAAGGAAAAGTATAGTATTACAGCAGCGAGCTGGTGCGACGCGAAGCTCGGGTGTAGATTATTTGCTGGCAACACTGTTGAATGAGGTGATCTTTTGTGGAGAATTGCACAGTTAAAAATTCCACCAAAATAGCAAATCTGTTATAATTGCGCCATCTAATAGAGTATTTGGGCCTATATTTCAGAATCATTCTGTATGATATTTTTCTGTGGTAATAGTCCTCCCTCGTTAAAAAGCATTTAAAAAAGTTTTATTGGATTTTTAACCCAAGACACTCTGTAATAATATTTTAACGAATTTATTATACCGGGTGATGCATCGTCGGCGGGACATAGGAATCCCATGTAATTTTTAATGGGGTCAATTATTGGCTTCCCTAATTATTTTAGAGAAAAATTCTATTGAAGTTTATTGAAGAGCATGCAAATCTACGTCCATGGTAAAAACTTTAGATTTTTCGGTTAACCTGTTTGCTAGTTAGATGCTAATATATTTTTAAAATTGTTACATTATTATCGCCTCATATTTATGAACAACAATAAAAATACCAGTTAGCGCGACATTAGTTAGTCATTTTGAAATTTAGTGCTTCATTATTACTAAAGTTTTTACCATGTACGTAGATTTGCATGCTCTTCAATAAACTTCAATAGAATTTTTCTAAAATAATTAGGGAACCAATAATTGACCCCATTAAAATTACATGGGATTTCTATGTCCCGCCCGGCGATGGCATCACCCGGTATACATAGACTTTAAAAAACATGAACAAAATTCTGTGACAGCTTCCTAATGATATAGTAGGTTGATTCAACTCTTGAAAAAAAATTCCACATTTTAACGCTTCATACCTATTTCGATGTCAGAAATCTGTCAAAAATTTTTATACACTTTACTTCAAGATACCCTGTATAATTTAATATAACTAACAAGCAACAATTATATTATTTTAATTATTTTTATACCTTTTAATATAGTTTTGGTCTAAAATAAACCTACATGCACTGAATAGGCTCAACTGATAAAAATTTTTCTTTATCGACTCAAATTAACAAACAATAGACAAGGCTTCTCACCACGCTCAAAATTTAAGTACCACCACTCACCTATACCAATCCATTACAAAACCCTAACTTCAATGCAGAGCATGATAGTGTCAATTTCATTTGTACAGGCCTCAGTACATTATCCACTATTTAAATGTTATAACGAGTTTTCAATGAACTCTTATACAATTTCTAGATACACACGTCAAAACTATAATCAGATCTCATTGATCTGTGATGCATTGTATATCTCCTTACTGATATCACAATTGGTTTTTTCCTTCTTAAAATTAAAAATATAAAACAAAATCCCTTTTTAAATTAATGCTACGATTTAATTGACATTTAAATAACCAGCTAAACTTCACTTATCAAACTTGGATTTGACAAGTGTGAAGTTTAATCAATTGTTTAAATGTCAGTTTGAAATTTCAAATTGGTTTGTAAATGTACACACTAAGTTTTGCCAAAGCAAATTATTTTTACAATTTACAAAAGTCTATTTTTACCTTTGTTTTGTCGCATCGGAATACATATTTTGTTCCCACATTAGTACAGAATGTTAACTAGGTATGTAGACAAACTCTAACTGATTTTTTTGGTATTTTTACATACTTAGTTAATACCCTGTAGCCAAGGATTCCATAGTTTACCACGAATTTTTAACCTGCAATATTCGTCATTAACCATATTATGAAGAAGTTTCATGTATGCACACGAAGCCCTCACTATAGGCACTTGCTCCGAGTCCAACAAGAGTCATCATCACCTTTAAAATTAAAGAAAAAAAAAATGTATACATCAATAATAAGCCAACCTATAACGGTTTCTATCTTATTACTACAGAACGAATTATATGCATTAGCATATTTTAGCCATTTGGGGGTAATAGCATATTGTTAGTAAAATATGCTTATGGTGCATATTATAGATACATTTCAATATTTTGAGTACAAATACATAATCATCAAGAAAAACATGAGTAACCACTTATGAGTAAAATTACAAGGATGCGGTTTTGGCGACATCAGTACTACATTTTTGTCAAAACAGAAAGATGCCGCAGGGTGATTTTAAAATGTTGTATTTTCGGTTACCCCTCGTATCTCAGGTATCTGATAACTTATCGAAAAGATAAAAACGGGCCCTTATAGAGATTTTTACGCAGAATACAGTGGCGTAGTTGAAATTTTCTCGGATTTACTTTCTTTGAAATATTAGCCAAAGCTGCACTTTTTAAATGGAACACCCCGTATATTTTTTCGTCATATTATTTGCCACACTGAGAGCTTTCTAAAAATATAATATAGTCGAAACTTATTTTTATAACAGCATGAAAACATGCATTTATTTACTTTTAACTACGCAACAGTGAAAGTGAGCCACGCGATTTTCTCACTCATTTTCAAACAGGTATAACTTTAAATCGAGTGAACGAATTGAGATATACTTTTTGCATTTGAAAGGTCAATTCTCCTAGATTTGCATGTTATATGTGACATTTGTTTGAAATCGAATTTTCTATGATATACAACGCGTGGGAAGAAGCTATGTAAATTTTATAATTTTTCATCCATCTCCCATTTTGTTAATAATGATTCAAAGGTGAAAATTATGTCTTGTGTTTATAGGTATACTCCATATCTCGGGACGTATTTGACGGTTTTTGATAACCCCTCTGAAACAAAAGAAAAACGTTTTTTTCTAGAAAGCCAAATTTTCACGTATTTGTATGGTGGAAAACAAATCTTGTAATATGAGATGAGTAATCTGGATGTTTTTATATAAACCTGGTTAAAGACATACAGTGTGACTCAAAATAAACAATTAGCTTATAGGCGTAAATGACAAAAAATGCAATTTCAAATTTGGCTATTTGGAATGTGGGTTTCCTTGATTGCACAAAACATTTTTTTATTATTATTTGACAGATCAAACAGGTCTTGACAGCTAATTGTTTATTTTGAGTTACACTGTATGTCTTTAACCAGGTTTATATAAAAACATCCAGATTACTCATCTCATATTACAAGATTTGTTTTCCACCATATAAATACGTGAAAATTTGGCTTTCTAGAAAAAAACGTTTTTCTTTTGTTTCAGAGGGGTTATCAAAAACCGTCAAATACGTCCCGAGATATGGAGTATACCTATAAACACAAGACATAATTTTCACCTTTGAATTATTATTAACAAAATGGGAGATGGATGAAAAATTATAAAATTTACATAGCTTCTTCCCACGCGTTGTATATCATAGAAAATTCGATTTCAAACAAATGTCACATATAACATGCAAATCTAGGAGAATTGACCTTTCAAATGCAAAAAGTATATCTCAATTCGTTCACTCGATTTAAAGTTATACCTGTTTGAAAATGAGTGAGAAAATC